>WTSP01007439.1:0-52830 GCA_025331215.1 Actenoides lindsayi | reverse complement strand
TATATATTAGAGAATTTTTAACTTGTTAATATGTGCAAAACAGAAACTTTATTCTAAAAGCTATTCTCTACTTGCCACTGAAAAGAATATATGCTTCATTATTTGTAAATAATATACGATGGATCAACATTTTCATAACAACTTTGACCTTTATGGGGTTCAGCCCAAGCACTAGCGACAAAAATAGGCAGGTATAGTGCTGAATAATTCAGGATAGTTTAAACAAGAAGGGTATTGTCATGGGAAACCTGTGAGTAGAACAAAATACTGAATGCAATAAATAGTTAACTTAGGAATTATTGCAGTTATTTTTAGTGCTGGGTGAAGTTTGATTTGCACATATATGTGACTTAATGGAACTGGTCAGGTGCTTAATATGAAGCATAAGATTAAGTGCTTCACTGGCTCAAGACCCTGTTTGATAGTACCCTGTCCTCTGGGCTATGCTAATTCATTTTCTGGGTGATTACAGTGGCCTATAAGGAATGTGAAATTGCCTTCCATTGGAATTTTCTCACTGTGATAGCAGTGTGTGCATCTTTTGAAGGTTATCTGCTCAGGATTCATCATCTGTGGTGCAGTGAAATTCTCCTCCCCATATTTCTTTCATGAATCATGATTTATACATTTTAGCTCTCTTCAGGGCTGAACAGAAACAGCAGTTTTCTATCTCAGAAACAGCAGTTTTCTATCTCATTTTCTTGAGTTCTTGAAATTACTTTTCAAGCTGGGACATGTTTTGAGGGGTTTCTGCCAGATCAGCTCTTACTGTATGAGTTTGCTGGAATGTCAGTTGTTAGTGGCATAATTACTAAGGGTTTATCTTTGAAACCTGTTAGTTGAGGGGATGCAATGAGTTAATTTCTTTAGCGTCTTACAGAGTTCCTGTAAAATATTGTTGAAGCTTCATATCTGAAAGAGGTTTACTTATCAGACCCAAGAAACTTCACCATTATCACCTTTGTCTCGGGCTATGCAAGGCTGCTTAACAGGTTGAGAAAAGGGAAGTGTAAAGGGACACCCCCACCCCCCAAAGTTTTTCTAATCCATGAAATACTGACACAGGTTCTGTTCAGTTCCTTGCACATCATCCTTTTCCCCAATGTGCCAGATGATGTGCAAAGGTGCTGCTGCCTTTGCAGAAGGAGAGTCGAGTCCAAGAGCGTTGTTGGTTTGTACTCCACATCTGTGGCTGGAAATAAAATGTTTCCCCCCTGACATCTTAGAGAAGTCATGAGCTGGTCAGAATGATTTTGAGAAAGGAGCTTACTTTCTAAACATCTTGCAGGAAGTTCATCTGTGTATGTGTTTGCTTTTACATTTTATGAGTGATGATTGATAGAGTCACAATTCGGCATTAATCTCCACTCATTTTAGCAGGTCAAATTGAGGAAGCCTGTTCGAAAAGGCACGTAGATATTTAGCCTAGTTGTTTGTGTTTGGACACTATGGTGACTGTCAGTTGGTGGCCTGTCCTTGTAATTAGGAAATATCAGATGTATGAAAAATCAGATGTATTCTCTTCTCCATTATACTTCTGGTTTAACACGTTTATTTTGCTTGGAGAGAGGAATTTTCCTACAAGGGGAATAAATCATCTGCAGAGGGATGAGGAAGCAGCTGGAAGAGCATTTTTTCCTCCAGCTGGCCTGCTTGCTGGAGAACAGGAATGGGGTTTACTAATTCCAGTCTGTCTAGCTCTTTGAAATGAGCAGATGAATCCGCAAGTTTAGTACGTGTTGCGGAGCCCCAGCCTGATGTGTTCAAACCTTTATTCCCTGCAGACTGTGTTTAGGAACAGTTGAACTTCTGACTTCTCAAACTGCACTGGAATCCTAACTGGCACTACATTTGAGGTCCACAGTCCCACGTGAGCTAAATCTTTTACCATCGATAGCTTCCTGCCATTTGTCCTAACATGCAACGTATTCCGCATTACTGAGTTTAGCTGCAGAGAAAATGTTTGGATTTCCATCCAGTCTACTTGAGACTTTTCATTTTCAAATAGTATGAAAAGATTATTCAGAATTATGTCTTCTTGCACAGCTTTGTAGCCTTCCGAGCATTAGATTCTCATTTTGCCTTTTATGCCGTTTATCTTCTGCTCACAAAATCAGTCAAACACGCTAGACAGCACCAGCTGTCACTTAGGGATCTAAAACTTTCTCAGTGCTCAGTAGGAGATCAGCTGTAGACCAAGAATAACAGAAAATATATTATTTATGTGGTCCATTCCTTCTGAGCTGGCAGCTGCAGAATTCTGGGAGGTGTAAATTGCATTGAATTTTCTATGTCTCAACGTAAATTGCAACATTCTTTTATTAAACATTCTGAAGTCCTGAAAAAATTTCTGTTATTGATCCATCTTCATCTTTCTCTCTACTTTTTTCTCTCTCCCCTTTCTTCTTAGGTGTCTCCTAAATAGGTTATTTATGCTATTCTGCAAAAACTTAAGTTGATAAATATTCTACCAAGAATTTGCTTTATGATTCCCCCCATTCCTGTCCTCAGTTAAAAATTAAAGAAAAAAAAAAGGCTAAAATGTGTCACACTGTGAAGACCTGAGATGTCCCTTGGACAATCCTTCCAAAACTGCAGGATAAATTTGGCTGTGCCCAAGTGTCCTTGGCCAGATCTGCTAGCGATGGCCATGAGATGTGGCACTCTTTGCAGACATATTGACTGGAGAAATCTGAGTACAAATATATTTTGACTTGTAATACACACCTGTCATGAAAACAGAACAAAAGAAAACCTCCATAGCTTGCTGCAGTCTTGATTTCACTTGTTCAGTTCAACCTGAGCAGCTGAGTCTCTTAGAATAAACAGACTAAACACACTGGCAGCACAATTGGCTTCCCTGTGAAAGGCCAGGGAAAAGCCTGCATAGAGCTTCAGGCACACTCAAGTCTTCTTGTCAAATAGCACCAAGACAGAGCTTTTAGCTGCTGCATCTTCAGCCTGAATAGATTATCCCAAACACCTGTATTTACATGCCCTCTAACCTGAGGGCTGGCATGATTTGTTTGAGTACATTGTCAAAGGGTCAGGTTATCTTGTGGGAGAAGAGCTGAAGCGATTTCTGAACAGAATTCCAGCACGAGACATGAAATCTATTTCAGGAAGATAATTTTCTCTCAACAGTTGGAGATCGATTTCTACAGTAATGTAAGGAATGCATGTTTTGTTTTCAGGTTTTAATTAGCATTCCAGTGATCTTCATGGGCTTATTATGCAGTTCAACTCTACCTCTCACAACTGACACGTTTATAGAACAGGCTGCTGCTTTTCTGTGCTATACAAGAAGAGGAAAAAAAAAAGCCTTATTTGCCACACAGAGAGAAACCCGTTTCTTGTTCTCTTTAAAAATCTTTTTGGAGTATGGCAGTCAAAGAGTAGAGGTGATATGCAAGCCAGGTCTCTAGACACTCAGTTTTGAGTTATGCTTTCTGAGTTTTTAAAATGATGACAAGACTAATATGACCTTTTGAATTTAAAATCATATTTCTAGTTCTCTGGAGGTAGTCCTCAATATAGGAATTTTATGTTTGTGTTTTCTCACCTTTTCTCTTTTCTCCCCCTCCCCACCACCTTGTTCTCCTTCTACTCTTATTTTCTTCTTGACTTCATCTATGTCCTTTGTCTCTGCTGTGTTACACCCTCTCTCCTGTGTTCTTTTTGTCTGTCATTTACTAGGTGCCATATATTCTCTCCCTCTATACAGAGAACAATTTGTTGTATTTTAATTCAAAAGCGAATGCATTTTGACCAAACACCATTGTGTTAATAAAAAAGCAGAGAAAAGACTCTTTCTTCCTAATCAATATGATGAATCCTAGCTATAGTCTGGCTTTTAAACCATAGTAATAAAGCCATAGTGTTTAATGGTTATGTCCAAATTAGCAATACTGTGGGTTTTCTAAATCTTTTTTAGCTACTCTAGTAATATCTGTGTTATAGATTACCACAACATCCATATGCTATCTTACTTTATGCTGTGTGATTAAACAGTATATAGATTTCATATAGTATAGATTCATGAAGTATAGCTTTCATATATGTGACATCAGTCTGCATCTTTACTAATCTTTCTGTAGCAGAGTAGGATTCTTTATTCATTAGAAATTAAGTAAAAAGGGCAAATGTGTCTTGACTGTTGCCGTAAAACAATGAAATACTGTGCCATTATTTATTTACTCATTACATGAATGTTTGATTACTTACATCAATAATAATGGATAAAACTAACCTTAGATAAAGCAACAGAAAATGCATCTTGATTCTGTTTTCTGCAGATAAATTTCAGGCATTGCAGAGGGCTCTGTAACACCTTTTTCATTAACATTCTGTTGAAAGTGAAATCTGCATTTGTGTGTTTTAGAACTGATACTGGTGCTGTAAGCCATATTTTTATAAGGGTGTCATTTTAATTCTATTTTCCTATGTTATGGATCTGAAATACAATAGCCAGGTGACTTTTCTCTCCCAGTGTATCTATACTAATTTACTCTGCCACCTCAGCTAAAATACTAGGCATGTTGTGTTTGTCCATGATCCCTGTATTCCCAATGGTAGTTGGAATTGGGGATTTTTGCTTTTATTTAACACTTGCAGCTGTATGCCCACTCAAATATGTGTAGGTGTCAATTTATATATTGTATTTATATAATTATAAAGATTGTGTGTACTGTATATCATCTGAAAATATTTTCAACTGTGGGCTAATCAATTAAAAGCACTTCGAGATTAGTACTTTGGATTTAGATAGCTCAACAGGACATAGGCCAGTATTTGCTTTATGAAGATGAAATTTCTAGAGGGTAGTAAAATTGCAGTGTAGTTCCTTCAAGAAAATAATGAACTTCAGAAATAAATTAATTTCAGATTCAAAGACAGTAGCTTCATCAATGTTGTTTTCACCGCAAAGTTGATGGGAAAGGCATAAGAGATGAGTGTTATAGTCAGATTAGAAGGCGATTTCTGCAAAACCTGTAAACACTAAATAAATAAAGCTGCTTTCTTGAAAGCAATTTAAGCCAATCAGATATGGAAAATCCTCTTCAGGAGTATCAGATCAACTTCTTCATTTATCCTTAGTTTAGCGTTTTGCCTCCCTTCTGACCAGGATTACGTGACAGGGAAAAATCCAAAACAAACCACCAAGTTTCTCAGTCTGATCTACTCATATTTCACTTGAATACGAAGTAAATCTTGAAGAATATTATAATATGGGTGAAATGTTCCTATTCTGGATTTTTTTCCACTCCTCCACTGGTTAAAAAAATCCAAACATCTGTCTGTATCTTCAGTGAAATAGGAAATTCAAGAAACCTTGGTGCTGTAACACTGAAGTGTTTTCCCTGAGCTTTTAATTATTTTTTTTTTTCCCTGTGAAAAACATTGAAACCCTATTTTTTTTCTCATATGAAATACTTTCTTCCCTTTGACACTGAGCAGCAAACCACTTCATTTGTGTTATGCTGTTACTGGTTCATGTTGGGTCATGTGCTTATTTTGCCACAAACGCAAAGATCTTTGACCAAAGTTTAGCTGTCCCAGCCTACTAATACTTTGGAAGAAATTTGCCAGCATGCCCCAAGTGAAGATGAAGCCTGTAGGTGTCTGAGGTAGTGGCAGATTAATGTCACACTGGTACACAAACCAAAATATTTAAATTAAAAAAAAAAAATAAAAATCTTGATTTCCATAAAGCATTTTGATTTGGGTTGATTCAGCCTGTAAAAGCACAGTTTAGCTACATTCTTCCTCTCTTCCTCCTAGTTTAAAGTTTGGGACATTTTTTCAGACACAGAATAGCTGAATATTGAGAGAGTACTCTCCTCTGTCTTGTAAATTTTTCCTCACTATTTTTATTCAACACCTCTGGAGATAAAATGGAAGATGGGAGAATTCTCTGCATATAATTTTCAATCAATTCTTTTATCCTAGCTTTTCTTCAGAACAGTTTTCTGTCTCGATGCGTTAACACTTTGAAGATGTCACAGGACAGGAAATCCTTGGATTAAATATTAATTCCACTGAAATCAGCGAGAGTTTTTACCTTGTTGACTTGTGTGGGTCTAGGATTTTACACATCCATCACCTGTGCAGAGCAAGGATTCATTATCTTGTTGGAAGGCCAAGACAGAGGCATTTTCTCTGTCCTCCTCTTTGGCAATCTTGATCCAGTCAGAAGTTTCTTTTTCTTTTTCTCTCATACAGTCAATGATATGCAAAAGCCATGTTATTTTAATCTTGATTTTAACAATATAATTCAAACTTAAGCATCAATGAACACATTTCCTTGGTTTCAGATATATTCTTCCATCTGGAAAATTTTAATATACTCCTGGTTTGCATATTTCATATGAAAGGATGTCTTTCCCAGCTGCACGCTGTCATCACAGAATTTCTAGATACAGACCATTGCACCAAAAAAAAAAAAAAAATAATAAAAAAAAAAATGCTTACACCTACTACTAGTTTTCAAGGCCGGTTTTCAGATAAAAATCAAAGAAAGAAGCATTAAACAATTTCATTTTGGAAATTTCTTTAAAAGTTTCTACATGAAAAAAAGCTTTTATTATCAGAAAATCTTAGATTATTTACACCAGAAGGTATATGACTCAAGGGTTTTATTTTTTCCTCCTGTATAAGTCTTACTAGCCAGTATTTAAGTACTTTAGAGGAACAATACCTATGAACCATAAATTAAAAAAAAACAACAATGAGCATATCATGAAGAATGAAACTTGTTAATTTTTCAATAAGTTTAGATTGACCGTTTTTTCTTCCTCAAATGATTTTTACTTGTTTTTTTTAAATGTTTTGATAGAAAATATATTAATATTTTTTCATTCACAGAATCATGGGGGTTTTTTTATACAACCAATTGTTGTTGATATAAATGTTCCTCAGTTTGCATAATCAGTGTGAAGTGCAGATCCTCAAACATCCATATCAGCGAGCTCCACGTCTCTGAAATACCACCTCATCATCTATCCAGTTCACACTGAAAGAAATTGGAGAAAACCATATTTGGGAAATAAATATATTTTTAATAGGCTGGTTTTTAAATGTAAAAAAGCCCTGGTTCTAACCTTGGTTAACCGTTTGGATTTAAGTAATGGAAACTTTCCACGTTACCATTGCTGTCCCATTTACAAAGGACCACAAAATCAAGAGAATAATCAGAACCACGGGGCATCAGCAGCGGCAAAAGCAGCAAAAAGAAAATATTTCCATTTCGGTGTAGAGACATTGGTGTAGGTTGCTGTTTTATCAGCAAACCATTTGAAGCTAAAAACATAAAAGATTTTCTGTAAATTGCAGCAGTCCTTGAGCACTTTTATTGACTCTTGGTTCTCGTGTGTCAAGTGTAGAAGTTCTGTGGGTTTGTGACACGAGAGTGTTGCTCTGAAAGTGGAAAGCTTCGAACTTGCCCATAGATTTACAGAGGATTCATGTGTTCAGGATGAGATGGGCAACAGACCAAAGAAACATAACCGTGCTGGAAACTCAGCTGTTTCAAGCAGTTCCCTTTTATCCTTAAATGAAGGGATCCTCTAATGAAAAGTGACAGTGAGAATATGGATAAAAGACTGAGTACTTTGTTGTTCTCAATGAGACACATTTTCAGTGATGCTTAGAAAAGAAAACCAAGCTGCAAATACATAGGCACTGTAATGATAGGGTGAGCATCCATGTGTTGGGGGAATCCTACAATGGGACATCTTGAGCTACTCATACCTGCAAAACTTTTATGTGGAAATAGACTTCATCAGGTACAGCGTCTCACCTAAACAAGCTGTGCAAACAAACTGGAACCATGTAAAGCCAGCATTAGTCTTTATCTCTGCAAGGGTGTCTTGGTGCTATAGGGAACATTTACAGTCCCAAAGGACTTGTGATATCATTTTCTCTTACCTAAGGCATATCTTGTCCAGTCAAAAAAAACCAACCCAAAAACAACAGTTAAAAACTGAAATGAAAATGGTCCTCAGCCATATAAAATTTAAGCTATTAAGTCCTTCAAGTGTAATTCAAGTAATTCTGTTATATGCGTCAAACTTTCTGATAGGCAGTATTAGTTGAAATACCTTTCTCATCAGAACCACATTCAGTTATGATAGAAGCAAGAGAGAAAAGAAAGCCTTATATATAATTGTCATTGAAGCTGCCAGTTTTGTAAGTGCTCCCATTCTCTAGGAATGGGAAATGTAATGACTAATAAATTAGTCGAGATGCCTGATCCAGAAAAGTTCCTTTTAGATTATTATGACTTTAGACAATAATTGCTGCAGATGTACTGCTAAAACAAGACATACAGGCATAAAGACTGAGCTTACCATAATCCTCAAGTTCTGTAAAGGACCATTTTAATGGAAGAAAGGTAAAGTGTGAGAAAGAACAACATCCACTTTCAAAAACTGTCAATGCCAAATTAATCAAAATGGTTAAAGCTAGATTAAAATCCAGTAAAAAGTTCATAGAACGAGCTAACTTCAACTCAAATCCTTCTTTATGATATC
This sequence comes from Actenoides lindsayi, assembly GCA_025331215.1. NCBI lineage: Eukaryota > Metazoa > Chordata > Aves > Coraciiformes > Alcedinidae > Actenoides > Actenoides lindsayi. The sequence goes on along the minus strand of WTSP01007439.1, from coordinate 44,299 downwards.
TCATATACATTTCTGTTACCATTTATCTGTCTGCTTTTAGGCCAAGAATTCCAAAGACACCACCATACTCCAGAGGAGCACAGAATAGTAATAATTAAAACCCTGTGACAGAGCTTTCTAGTGTGTATGCCTGTCTGTGGCTGTGGAGGGAAAAAAAGGGCCTCTGTGACAGACATTATTTATAGGCTTGGGCTCTTTTTCTTAATTTTTTCATACTGCCTGACAAAAAGCGAACGAAGTCAGACACTCTGAGAATGGGGACTGTGCTAAATTCTGTCACAAATGCTATCGTTTCTTGCTTTAGAAAACAGGAATATTAAAAAATACTGAAGACACTTTAACTATGGTTCTAACAATTAAAGAGAAAGGACAGTTGATGTTCTTGGGTATGGAAGTTTCTCTTCCTGAGTCAGGCAGTGCACATAAGTCATCGTTTTCTGGGTAGCTGATGCTGGGAACCCATGCTGCCAACTTTCAAACTTGTTACAGGAATGGCTTGGAACAAAGTGAAGTTCTTGATATTTATTACTAGACTTTTGTGGTGCATTATGATTTGCCATAAGCATTCTTATATTTGGACAATGGTATATACACAATTAGCTATGCATAAATTATACTTCAAAAAATCAGGCTAATTGAATTAATTGCTTGTATTCACATTAAGTGTCTTCAGTGTGCATTGAGCACACTGGTGGTTTTTAGTTTAGTTTTGCTTTTCTCTCTTCCTGTGCTAGGAATAGATCTGAGTCCAGCTATTACACGCTACAAATTCAGGCCTACTTAATTAATCTGGGTTGGGGTTTTTTTTCCTCCCTTTATGTACATAAACCTGGAATAAAGTTCTTTCTAAGGAATCATAAAGTTTGTTATTCTTGGTAGCAATAAAAATTTTAGGTGTACATCTTACACTGAAAACTAAATACTTGTTTTATGACGTACTTTATTGTACTTTTGGAGTTTGCAGCAGTAGAGAATGCTACTGGCTTTGACACTTACTGACCCTTACTGCCTTTTGATGAGAGATAGGGGATTTGGGAAACAAATATGAAGATTGCTGTGTAAAGATTTTGGTGGAAACGAATTGGATGTAGCTCAAGATAATGCTTTTAGTCGTTTGGGGGAGCCCAGTGGCTAGATGTAATCAAATAGGAAAAAAGTACAAATAAATTAATTCATAGAAGATGAGGAAGGGGAAGACGTAACAAACAAAATTATAAATTGCCACATTTGTTCATCAGCTGTAACTGGTTGTTCTAAATTTCAAACTGATCTTACGGCTTTGAAGATAGCAGGAACTTGACTTCAGGAGATGCAGGATTGGGCTCTAAGTATTAAATTATACTGAGTGGCAAATTCTCAGTCTAACAGGATAGATAGAAAAGTGTATAAATTGCTCATGTAAAGCAATTGTATTCACATCTTAAATAAGTTACATCTATTTATATTTTGTTACCCTTTTAAAATCTAGCGCCTCATTGGAATGTACAATGCTGTGTAAATCAAGTAGTAATCTACAGACTATGCCATATTTTAGTGTTGTTTAAACATTATGTCCAGGATACATTCTAGAGAAGTGTTGTCAGCAGAATACTTCCTCAGTCCCTGCAGTTGTCTTTACACTTCAAAGAGCAGATGTTCACTTTGTCTGATGAGCTGAGAAATATCACTGACTACATTCACAGAAAAATAATCTTGAAGAAAGAACCTAATCATTATGATATATATTAGGTGCTGTACCAATTTTTCATTTACCTCCTCACAATTTTTGCGGCAAATTTTGTAACGCATGATAAGCAGTGCCTGAGTAACACTGCAATCATGCAGTGGGAATTGATTTCTGTATTCCTGTGAACTGCTGACTTCAATTTGTTTCATTTCATTTGAAACTTCTCAAGAAAAAAAAAAATGTAGCATGGGCAATAAAATGGGTTTAGTAAAACTGAGGTGTGGTGCTTACAGATTTTATTGCGTCTTCAGGCAGAGCACTGAGCTAGTGGGTAATTTGCCCCATGCTAACAGTACTTCCAGAAGCACCTCCAGTAGTCCAGGTTACTCCTTTGTATTGCCTAATAATTCCAATTCCATAATTCCACATTCCAATTCCATAATTCCACTTCTACTTCTGTTGCTGGGGTGGGAGGGAGGGGAATTTCCCCTGGTCTGTACCAGCAGCAAGTAGGATCCAGCTTCTGACAACAGAAGAGGGAGCAGAGTGACTCTTTCTGTTCATTCTCTGCCCTCTGTCTGCTTTACTCTCTAGGACTAGTCAGTCTTTCCTTCCTTAATATCCAGAATCAAGGTTGAGATATTCTGTATAATATTAGTTCCTAACTATATGGCCCAGCTTACTTGCCAAGTGATGAGACAATAAAGTTTAAGGGATAACATTTTACTTTATCCATCTGGATTAGGACTAATCATAATGACAATAGTTTAGACTCTAGATAGCACTTTAATCTGAAAGGGAGTAATTTTCTGCATTGTTTATGTGGAGAAACTGAAATGCAAGCTTGTATGTTTGCTAATTGTTAAATGACTACAAATTAAATGGCAGGTTCCTGGCAGAAATTGAATTAGGGTGCTGGGTACTCATACTAGGTGCAAGTATTAATTCTCATAACACCCATACTATAGTTTAAGCCTAAGCCACTAAAGGGAGTAATTGCCTCAGGCCACGTTTTTGTCTTCAGAATAGGTAGATATCTTTTGAAGGCTATAGAAGTCAGGAGCGTGTATTTCCCAGACTTCAAGGGGAACATCAAGATGGCAGGGTTTTTTTTGAAGAAGGTTTGTACATTCTGATCACCACTAATTTTCCAGAAGAATTATAAAATAAAAAAAAAAACCCAACAAACTGAAAGCAATCCAAATAAATCAGGGTTCAAGCTTTGAACATGATATTTTAAAAGATCAAATTTCAAATGTAGTAGCCATTATCTGACAGCCACTCTGATAGTCATCTTCCTGGCCATTTCTTTAATGGTAATAGAATTGGAATTGGAGAGAAGAGAGCTTGTAAAGGGGAAGGAGGGGGTGTTGAAGAAATGAAAAAAAAATTAACAGTGGATTGTGTATGAAAAGGCAGTAGAGAATGATGGAGAATTGAAAAAAATCTTCACAAATATTGTGGGTACCTAAAACATCTTTTTAATTGATAGATCCCTATAAAGAAAGTGACAAATAGCACCTTACTTTGTGAATATGTGTCTTCATTTATTTTTATTCAGTGACAGGAGGAGGGTGATAGAATTTGAACTTATTTGCATATATCACGTGTTTATATTAATCTGTGTTTTCTTGTCTACTGTGTTAAAGTATCTGATGTTTATATGAAGCCTTTTATTTATGGAAGGCTAAAAGGAAAATAATTAGGGTATTGAGAGGCCTAATTAAGCTTTTTGCTATATACTGACAGGCAAAAGAACCGATGTGACAGAAATAAGCATGGTGCCATAGGCCTATAGGAATGTCCTTCTGCATCTTTTTGCTTCCTAGTGTGGTTTTTTTCTGTTTATTGGTGTAAGAAGAATAATTAACATTGTGGTGCGTTACTTTTAGCTTGACAGTTGTGTAATTTCAGGAAATAATATTTCAGTATGTAATGCCTTTAGTGATGTTAACAAAGATTTTGTTGAAAGTAAACTCATGATATCTGTTGGATTAATGCTTGACAGCACTGAGACTATAATGATGTTATATATGAATGGTGTAAGTGTAAATTTATTCAATGAAGACCATTCAGACTGGATTGTAGCGTATATGAACTGAATAAGGGTATAGGAAGGGCTGTATAAATTGGACTTTGTAAGATAGAACACATTTGAGAATAGTGGTTTCAGTGGTATGCAACCTCTGTATCTGTCATTTGTCTTATTCTTGCCAAGGCAAAGAATGAGCATAATGATCAGAGTTTTCCTTTACATTGATAATATTATTTACACTTGGATCTTTTTATCTCTGCAAACATGCAGTATTTGCTAGAACAACTTTAAGAACCATCATATGCTTGGGAGATCCAATTCCAGATGTGCAAAATGTTTTGTATAGCTTGAAACATCTCCCATCGCATACCTTAACACCTCAGTCGGATGTTCCTTCTGGATGTCCCTTAAGGCAACTAGTGGCATGTTGGGCAGTAGTAGTAGCAGTAGGCTTTTGAGTTCAGTAGAACATTTTCTTCCACCGGTTTGCAACAAAAGCCACTCAGTTGTTTGTTATGTCTCTAAGCAGAGAATGATGTTCTAGTGACTAAAAAGAAATGAAAGTTCACACAAGCCCTAGTGGCCTTGAGTAGTAGAATGCATAAATTCTCAACACATGAAGTTATCATGGACAATGTGTTCCATATTTGAGTAATTAAACCAGTTAAAAGCAAATTCCAAATTCAGATGTGCAATTATGTGTGTTAGAGGAAAAATCCACTGTAGCACACTTGGGATAGTTTGAGATTTCCATCTGCAATTCTTACCCGGTGTATTGCTTGTAGTAGTAAACAACATCTGCCAAGAATATTAAGAAAATCATGGTTATGAGCATTGAAACCCACAAGCTGATATTCCTATATCGTATTTTAAAAGCATGTCCAAATTTACTTGTTTCTCAGCCTTTTTTAGATATATATTTTCTTGCTTTTTTCCATGTGCAAAATGGAATCCGAGTTCTCTTACAGTCCATCTTACTAGTGAGAGGTGTGATATATATACAGATTTTCCTCTCCTTTTTTTAGCCATTGACAGAAACACTCTATTTTTTATTCAGTAAAATTTGAAGAAACTTGTACATTCTTTTTATCACGAACATGCGGATTCTTGTCACTTCGATCACAAAACAGATGAAAAATGCAATTCTGTCTGCTAAACATGAAAAAAAGAATGAAAGGAACCTTTCATTTCATTACTGCTTTTTCATGAACAACTTCAATCTCTGTATATATGCTTCATCAAATCCTATTCCCAGATTGCTAAACAGAATACCTTTTTGTATCTATTCTTTCAGGCTGGTTTCATTCTTCTGACTAGTTTCCCTTGATTACCTTATTCTTTCTTTCACCATGCAGTCTCTGCTTCCAGTGCTCTATTGATCTTACCTGTATGTGTCCCTGTTTCTTCCTATATCTACACCTAAGTGGTGCACTGTGCCTCATCTTCACATTCTGAGTAGTTTTTCAGTGATCTTCATTTTTCTTCCCCTTCACCCACCAGTTCTTTCATCTCATTATCCACGAATGTATCTCTTGCTACCCTCACATACAATCCTCTAATTGCATTGTTTCATCCTGGTTAGGGTGTAAACACCTCAGGTCAGTAATCTATCAATGCTGTACCAGGTTCATTTTAAGCACTATGGTAGCAGTGAAGAAGCAACAGTCACATCCTGTAGGACATCAAGTGCTTCAGGACATATCAGTTTGATGATGATGAACGAGGACAACAATTTATGTGTTTCTTGGTATTGCAGCAACTGTCAATATATGGAAAGAATAATTCTGTGAGTATCACCAAATAGACCTATAAACTGTAACTATGGTGGTAACTGAGAACACATCAAAACTTAGTAGTTTTGGAATGAAGCCATTCATAAATACGTACAAATGGTCTATTCCTGCTCAGAAAAAAAAAGCTATTTCACAGTGCTATCAGTCAGATTAATATACCCCAAAAGCATAAAAATGTGACAAGCTGAGAGTTTTTGATTCTCTTCTTAGAAAATATTTCTGTAGTGTGCAAGACACTATTGAGGACATAGACTTCAGTAACATTCCAGAGGAGTTCTTACCTTCGAATCTGAAAGCTGAACTGGAAATATTACTCTGCTGAAATATTAGACCACATTTGTTCTTAATGCTTCTGTCATGTGGAAAGAACATGAATGTGGGAAGAATATGGGGGTTTTTAAGTCAATAATGTTACATACTCTCTTATAGTGATATAAGATTTTTGTCCAAGTGGAGTCACATTGATTTATTGACAGGTAGATCTAAATTCTGTCAATGACTGCCTACAGTGAAGGCAAAAGTCATGGTGTTTTAATGATTAAGGGTTTATTTCTATTTTCTATTCAGCAGTGTAGATTAGGAGAAAGTGGAAGCATAGCAAGGTGTGAACGAGGTAAAGAGCCCAATGTTACTTTTGCAATTCATATAAATTGCCTCAGGGAAGACTCTCAAAATTTTTTTCTCCTTATGAGACTATTATTTTGCACAGAGTAAGACCTGTTCTGTCTTCCTGCTGCACCAGGAAGGCTGTGCCAGAATGTATAGAGTTATCTGTTTACACCACAGGCAGGACTGGAATTACTGGAGGTGTCTGTGAAAAAGTTGTGAGCAAATGAGCCTTCTGCAGACTGTAGAGATGTATGTCAAAGGATCAGGATGTGTAACTTGGAGGTATTTAAAACTCGACTCTGAGAACCCTCATCTGCTTTGAAGAGGAGGTTGGCCTAAATAACCTTTTGTGTTCCTTCAGACCTAAATTATCCTATGATTCAAATTCAACTAGATCTATTTTTAAAACAAACAGCCCTTCTGTCACCATATGCATTCGGTTCAGGACCTTCCAGCTAAACATGTCTACCAGTTGGTAGTTGATATTTATGTTTTCACTTCAGGAAGATGCTTCTATTTTTAAAGGGTCAAATAGAAGCTTTGTGTGTAATCATACAGCTCCTCTGTTGCAGACAGTCTGCAGCCTGTACAGAATGGGTCTGAAAGGGAAGATGATGAATATTCTTTGAGCTATCAAGTCACAGGGACACGCTGATAAAGTTGTTGGTTGGAAGCAGAAACTGATTATCTGCTGATTAGAAATGAAGGTCACAGATTAATGCTGAAAACAAGAAAATGGGAGAACTTTTCACTGTCACAGCAGTAAAAAAATGTTGTGAGACAGGTAGAACAGAAACTGGTCGTAGTTTTACTGGCTTTGACTTTTAGGTATAGTGTTACAGAAGATGTAGAAAGTGCCCCAGATGAAGGGGCATATAATTACATAATAATTACCTAAGCTGGGACTCCTGCTTAGTAGTGATGGTAGTTATTTTAGCAGTGTCTAGAGCCAGAGTTGACGTGAACCAACAATTCAGTTACGTTTTAACTTGCAGTGCTCTAGCACAGGTTACGTTACGTCACCTCAGAGACTGTCTTCCAGTTTTCATCAGTAAGAAGGAATTTTAAACTTACTCATATTCCTTAATTTAACTGTGTGGGACTGCCTCTGGAAAACTTAAAAGTAGAGATGCTTCAGTAAATGAAGCTGTCTTAATTCAGTGCCCCTGTTAAAAAGCTGCTAGCAGTAACATAGTTTGCTTTGCTAGGTATTCTCTGGCTAGTGTGTGATCTTTACAGTCTGTGCAATCCATCTATGGTCACAGTTTTGGTTTGTGTAGTTTAGCGTGACAGCAGCAGTAGAGAAGACCTCGGACTGCATCTACACGTGATGATTGCTTTTATCATCATGTCATCTTGATCCAGTTCTTCAATTACAAGATGAGAGTACACAAAACAGGGAGAAAAACATACTGATAACTAGCAGCAGAAGAAAAAAAAATTGAAGCTCTTAGTGTTTTCTGCTTTTTTTTTTTTTCTTTAAATGAAAGTTCAGGAATCCTGGTATGGTGAGCAAAGTGCTGTGATGAGAGAAAATGAAACAACATCGCTGTTTATCAAAAAATACAGAATATGAATAGTGACTATCCTCCTCCATAGTTAGCTGCAGATAGCCCTGCTTGACTGTGAATTTAACTGTATATCATCCTTTGGTTGTGGGTTGGTTTCCTCTGAAATCACAACAGGGGGAGTAGTTTTCACTTGCCTGAGATAATTCATTGCCAAAAGTGGGCTCCATTTGTGTGTTGTGGGTGTGCTGAAGCTGTTGCTTTGCTCATTCAGTATATATGTATCCATAGGACTAGAGGGGATGGGACAACTGCCCTGTACAGAGACGGATGAACTCTGGTCTGCTCCAGCTTATAGAACGCACTTGGCAGTGGGCTTTGCTCCAATGCCAGAAATCAGCCCTGCTGTAAGTACTGCATTTCATGTGTAAACGAGTGAAGCTCTTTCATTGCTGCAGGTTTATTCAGGTCTGTTTGCTATCAGGATGAGATTACGGTGATAAAATTTATAGAGAAAATGCATCGCTGTCGCATTCAGCTTCTGAATCTAGTGCAAAATACTTCCATCAGGTCATTAATATCTGCAGTGAGAAAATAATGGATTGGTGCTTTTTGACCTTCAGTTTTAATCGATCTCTGGATGGAACTCAAGATATTGACCAGAACATCTAATGCGGTATGTTCTGGAGCCAGCATACCACACGAATTGCCTCTCTGATTGCTGCGTATTAACCACAGCTGGGGTTTGCAAAGACACTTGGCTGGAACTTCCATAGGATAAATGAAAAAATGGGAGCCAGTTTCTGAAAAGTGTTTCTGCAGGAGAATTGGGATTTGAAACTTGTCTTTCAGTCCTGGGTGCATCGTGAGTCATTGCAAAGATTAACAAGCAGCAGGAGGGGGGTTTAGCAGTTCCTTGGCTATCGTTGAAAAGACGTAAAATCATAGAATGGCTAGGGCTGGAAGGAACCTCCAGAGGTCATCTCGTCCAGCCCCCCTCCAATGAGCAGGGATACCCTTAACTAGACCAGGCTGCTCAGAGCCTTGTCCAGCCTCACCTTGAATATCTTCAGGGATGGGACCTCAACCACCTCCCTGGGTAGCCGATTCCACTGTTCTACCACCCTCAGTGTAAAGAACTTCTTCCTGATATCCAATGACATCCTCTTCATTTTCCTAAGAGAGTTGACTACAGCATGCATTGAGATGGAAAATTTACATTAGTCTGTGATTTTAATGTATGGACAGGATTCCAAGAGACTTTCTCAGTGAGGTTTTTTTCCTAACTTCTAGTGCCCTTTTCCCCTTAAAATGCGGTATTCGTTAATTACACATTAGCTTCAATAGACTTGTTACTGATATTAGCAGAGGAGCAGTTTCAGTTAACTGCTATTTTTCTGTTAATCTAGCAAGATTTCCACTATATTTCTGGTTCAGTTACATCTGTGTTGTCTTACTTTCTTTGTATGCTTTTTAACCCATCTCATAAATATTAAAAGCAATTACCATTTCCTAATCAGAGAACATAGCAATTCAAACATTCAGCACATCTTTTTCTTTTTATGTATTGCTTTTGGAGGCTTTTCCTTGTGTATTTATTAGACAGCTAGGCTTATAAATCATTATTATTTGAGGACTAATAATATTAATTTATAGGTGGATTTGGGGACAAATCTGTCAGTAAATAGAGCTCTAAAGTATGGAGTTCATTCTTCATCTGTGCACACATTACACAATATAATGGAAGTCCAGAATGTGGCTCTTTGGGGCTCAGCGGTGCCATTCATCCAAAGTAGGTATTAAAGTAGATGAGTTAGTTGAATAACTAGGTTCGTAATAATCCTGTTTTCTAATATTACTTGGCATAAGTAGTATCAAAGAGCACTGAAGAAACTAACCAAAGGTCAAATTTTCTCGGGTAGTATTTGAATTTCTTTTACCAGTCTCTTCTCTTTAAAATATACGTTCATATGGTTTAATGTGATGTGATGGCATTACCAGAGAGCTGTTGTATCCAGAAAGCTAGCAGTTAGTCTGCAAATAATGCTTTCTATTTAAAATATAACTCTTAAGAAGCAAAAAAAAAAAATTTGAAAATATCCTGAAGGATTTTTAAAATTTCATGTTAATGTTCTTCTGTTGTTTTGAAATAATACAGTATTCTTTAAACCCTGAAATGTAGAATTTTAATTGTCTAGAGAGGCATTTATCCATTTATCTTTTCTAGTAGATAAATGGAGATCAAGTGTTTCCCCTCTATTTTTATTTTTTCATATATCAGGAGATCGTGGGTTATTTGTAATGATTTGTTTTTTTCAGAAAGGTTGCACATAATTATTTCTTTCTAATGTTCTGTGGATATTATGGTATACCTATATAAAATTGGAAACACTAAGGATAATGCATTGGCCAAAGGAAAATAAGGTACTAGATTAAATGAGGACTTGGTAATGAACTGGAAAATTAAGAATTTAGGCTATAAATCATTCCTTTTGCTGTGACCCTGAAAATGTACACATTTTTGAAAGCACAAAGACTGAAACAAGAGCCAAAAAAAGGAAATTAAATACCATTCTCACAGCTAATCAAAACAGCAATTTTTTTAATGTTGCCATTTTATGGAACACCTCCGTGGACATACTAGAAATCTGTCATGTTTTTAACATTAAGGTTAGATTACATTTGGTGGATTTAAACTTGACCTTCTGTTCTATATTTGAACGTCCCAATAGGCAGTTATTTCCTTCACCAGAGTGTTCACTAAGTTAAAAAAGCTGCAGCTGCCTTCAGAGGAAAAGATGCACCGTTTATTGTAGTTTTCTTCTGGGCTGTGTATTTTGTCCTTTGGAGACTTGCTTTGAATTATTTTTGACCACCAAATCTTCCTGTTGGTTTTGAAAGCTTCAGAGAGGGTAAAAAAATAGAAACAGGCCTTTTGTGAAGTTCATATTTATTTCCTAATGCCAAGAGCTGGAATTTAGGTTGCAATTACATAGCTGTCTTTTCTTCTGCAGAGTACTGAAAGTGTATTAAACTACCAGTCCTGTGCAGAGTAAGTGCTGTTCCATAGTTTAAAGCCACAGCATTTAGAGTTAATTCATTGCTATCAATTTTTCTTCCTTAATGATATAACCTTTCAGAAATAGCCCCTTTTCATGGCTTTTCTACTTTAAAAGGAAGTTTGCTAAGGGAGAATTGGATTTTCAACATGATCAATAAAACCAAAACTATATTACTCATGGATCATGTCATTTGTTCCTCTTTCCACAACTGTTTTATCACTCTTTACGAGTGCTGTGAGTAGCCTAAACGACCCAACCAGGATAAGAGAGTGTAAGCATCTGATGTATACGCTGGTACATGGTAGGAACTGTCCATGACAGAATTTCACAATGTTATGGAGATTAGAATGGATAATTTTTCACTAGATAATTCCTATAGAGAGGAATGTTCTTTTTGGTGTGAAAAAGTGTTGTTTGGAAACTAAGAGTCACGTTATATTCCTGGTGTTGAGACATATATGAAAAGTGAGACTCCTGGATTCAAATCAGTTTTTACTAACTGGATTAGGAACTGAAATGTGAATCTTTCTCTACTTCACATTTCACTGCCAAGCGACCAGCCTGCTATTGTTGCATATGGCCACTTATCTACACTGGGAAAATGTTTGTATTCTAGCTAAAATACAGAAATATTTGCTGACAGAACAGGAGTGTCATCTTCTCTAGTTGACTGCCTGTGAAAATGGAAAGCCTTCCTTTGGACATAAAGAAATTTAACCTTATATATTTTGGGCTCTGTCCTGATTTGAGTTAGAACTGTACTAATTCTGTTCAGTGAATTTACTTTTCAGCTCAGTGAATTTACTTTTCAGCTCTTCTAACTAACTGCACCTTCTGAAATTAAGGGCATATTTTTGCAGACGTTTTCTGCTTCCAGCTGTGATAACACTCAGTGCTTGGAGTTTCTACCAAGGATTGGTGTGCAGACCAAGGTCACTGCTAAATCTTGCACTGTGTTGGGGGTACAGAAAGTAAATGGCCGCACGTGCAGGGGGGAGAGGACAGGACAGGTGAACCTAAACTGACCAGCAAGGTATTCCATTCCATATACATAATGTTCAGTATAAAGCTGAGAGACCATGAGGGTCAAGCTCTTCTTCAGTGGCTGGTGTCCACAAGAAGGACTCTGTCCATTCTGCCACTGCCTTATCTTATGAGCTCTCAAGCAGTGCCAGGTCCTGCATTTGGGTCATAACAACCCCATGGCAAGCTACAGACCTAGGGATGTGTGGTTGGAAAGCTGCAGGTTGGAAAAGGACCTGGGTGCGTTGATGAATAGTTGACTAAACATGAGCCAGCAGTGCGTGCAGGTGGCCAAGAAGGCCAGTGGCACCCTGGCTTGTATTAGAAACACTGTGGCCAGCAGGAACAGGGAGGTGATCATGCCCCTGTACCCGGCACTGGTGAGGCCACATCTTGCTTACTGCATTCAGTTCTGAGCCACTCACTATAAGGAGGACATAGAAGTGCTGGAGCGTGTCCGGAAAAGGGCAGTGAGGCTTGTGAAGCACCTGGAGCACAAGTCTTATGAGGAGCAGCTGAGGGAGCTGGGGTTGTTTAGTCTGGAGGAGGCTGAGGGGAGACCTTTTTGCTCTCTACAACTACCTGAAAGGAGGTTGGAGTGAGGAGGGGGACAATGTCTTCTCACTGGTGACGTGTGACAGGACCAAAGGGAATGGCTGCAAGACAAAGAGAGGTTTAGGCTGGAGAATAGGAAACATTTCTTCACTGAAAGGGTTCTCAACCACTGGAATGGTCTGCCCAGGGCAGAGGGGGAGTCGCCATCTAGTTGATAAGTCTCTCTGCTTTATTCCCTTTCTCTTCCCCTTTGGGAAGGTAGAGGGGTTAACAGAGAGCATCTGTTATAGGTCTAGTGTATGGCCCTGACTGTAAACCTTGACAGGCTCTTATATCGAAGCAGGGTGCTGAAGTTATCACCAAAGAGATCGAGTGAAACAGCTTTTGACATGTGGTGGGGTTACTGGTTCGCTTGAAATCCCATGGAAATTGGTCACAGATAATGGTAGGAGAGCGTAGCTGTTCTAAGTCTTTGTATTAGTGTCAAGACTAATCTGTGCTAGGAACAAATACTGCATATGGTGTGAAGGAACATCTTGTCAAGAATTTCCATTTCCTTCTTTGTTTCCATCTGGTTTTGAAATAAGTTGGGGTTTTTTTCTTGTTAAACGCCAAGCTTCTTTTGAGAAAATCAGCAGAGATATATTTACAACTCGCCCACTAAGTGCCCCAGTTATTTCTGAAAGGTAGGGAGTTTAGTGAAAGTTAGGAAGAGAGGCAGGGAGTCTATTGAAAAAAAAAACAAAAAGAAAACAAAACAAAACAAAAAAAACCAAAACAAAATAAAAAGTTGACATTTCTTTTTAATACTTAGGCTTCTGAAGGAAGAGCTAGTAAGGCTGTGGGAGAGAGATTGAATAGTAGTATTTACTTACTGTTGCATTTACTTCTTGCTGTATGGTCTTCAGTTCTCACGTGAACAAAGCATTGACCCAAGCAGGTTCACCTAGAGCATGTTGCTCAGGAATGTGTCCATGTGGATTTTTAAAGTCTCCAGAGGAGACTCCATGTCTTCTCTGGGCAGCCTGTTCCACTGTTCTGCCACCCTTACGGTAAAGAAGTTTTTCCTTATGTTTGGTTGGAACTTCCTGTGTTCTAGTTTGTGCCTATTGCCCCTTGTCCTGTCTCTGGGCACCACTGAGAAGAGCCTGGCCCCATCCTCTTGAGAACCACCCTTCAGATATTTGTAAGCATTGCTCACAGCCCCTCTAAGTTGTCTTTTCTTCAGGCTGAAGAGCCACAGGTCTCTCAGCCTTCAGGTATCAGAGAGATGTTCCTGTCCCCTCATCATCCTTCTAGCCCTCCATTGGATTCTCTCCAGTAGTTCCCTGTCTCTCCTGAACTGAGGAGCCCAGAGCTGGACACAATCCTCCAGATGTGGCCTCACTAGGTCAAAGTAGAGGGAGAGGAGAACCTCCCTCAACCTGCTGATCACAGTCTTCATAATGCACACCCAGGATACCATTGGCCTTCTTAGCCACAAGAGCACACTGCTGGCTCATGGTTATCATTGTTGTCCAAACAGGACTCCCAAGTCCTTCACCATAGAGCTGCTTTCCAGCAGGTCAGCTCGTAACATGTACTAGCTCATGGAGTTATTCCTCCCCACTGTCACTCATCTAACTCACACTTCCTGAGCTTACCTATGAGGATGTTATGGGAGACAGTGTCAAAAACCTCACTGAAGTCAAGGCACACAACATCCACTGTTCTCCCCTCACCTACCCAGCTACTGCCATCGTCATAGAAGGCTATCGGATTCAATCAGGTCAAGCATGATTTAGAATCATAGAACTGTAGAATGGTTTGGATTGTAAGGGACTTTTGAAGGTCATCTAGTCCACATCTCTGCAATGATCAGTGACATCTTCCCCTTGGTGAATCTATGCTAACTGCTCCTGATAACTTCTTTTCCTTCATGTGCTTAGAGATGACCTCCAGAATGACCTGTTCCATCACCTTTCCAGGGATGGAGGTGAGATTGACAGTCCTGTAATTTCCTGGATCCTTCTTGTCATTTAAGACTGGAGTGACACTGGCTTTCCTCCAGTCCTCAGGCACCTCACCTTTTCTCCATGATCTGTCAAAGATGATGGAGAGCAGCATGTTTTAACCAAGATTCTCTAAGCAAAATTTTTATTTTGCTCTAAATGCTGTAAAGTTGGAAACATTTTATAACAAAGTAACTATTGACCAATTACTCTATTTATTATAGTTGTATGTCTTCCCTAGATGCCAGTGCTGGAACTTTCTAACCAATCACAAAACCAGAAGGGGGAACATACAGCAGTTGGCTAGAAGACAGTGAAAGACCAGAATAGGAGGTGGTTATTTTTTGTTTGTTTAGAAACACTTCCATCTCCAGCTAAATTTGCCTGTGGCAATGTCTGCACTAAGATTATCACTTGTGCAAACAGTTCTGCTTTATTCTTTTGCTGAGCTATTATAGTGAGAGTTAATAATATAAATAGCTTTTCTGTGGGAGAAGCCTTGCTCTCAGAATTGAGTCTAATTATTTACTTATCTTCCAGTCAGATAATGTTCCAAGAGTTCATACTTGTTTCCCAAAACAGTAATTTGAGTTGTCACCTTGTTTCTAACCTATTAGTTATTATTTCTAATATTTGGAATCATTTTCTATCTGTGACTTCTAACCAGAAAGAACTCTGTCAGTACAAATATTCCTTAGCCTTGGATGACTCACTCGAGAAAACATCAAAGACCTTGTAAGACTGGAGAATAACCAGAAAGTTCAGTTTTCATTTCTTCTTGCTGGAAGAAAGTATCAGTATGAGCCACATTTTAGAGGCAATTACGAAGGCAGATTGTCTGCCACCATCAAATGATACACCAAATATTAAAATTAGCAACTGAATACTGGAAGGAAAAAGGAAAAAAATAATAATAATGCCCAAGACCACAGCCTCTTAATAGATGTATATAAAACACTACATTGGAGGTCCTAATTAAATGATTCTTCTTTCAGAACTGAAAGGTATTACAACATCTGGAATTTATTGTCGTCTTTTACAGGTCAGATGAAGGATTTATTCTACTCGCTGATGTATTATCATGTTGAACATGTTCTACTCACAACATACTGGCAGGCTTTGGCTTTGAGAAGCCCCTCTGGAATTTATACTAACACAACCTTCAGTGATTTATGGCTTATCTCACTGGGATGACAAAAATCATCCTACTGACCCGGAATAACTATGGAGAGATGCTCTAAAAATCAAAGCATTTGAGACTTGCACCGATACAATTTTACATGCTGATAAAATTTTACATCCACTTGATGTTATCAAAACCTAGCCTGATTCTCTGACTGTTGTGCCTTCTTAAAAATATGTCTCACTAATAATAATAATTACAGAGTAGAAGTGAAATTTAGCTGTCATATGCACCTGAAAGCAGTTTCTGTAGGAAAGTATGTATGTTATGGTTTCCTGAAGTCTCCTTTTAGTCTCTATTCCGTGTTTGCTGTTTACAAAAGTGGTTTTGCTTAATGCCTGGCAAATACAAGACCTTCCCAGCTGCCTCCCACTGAGCCTGCCAGCCTGCATAATCAGCCTCCAAATAGGTCTAGCACCCTCACAGAAATATCTTTCCCAAAGAGAGTGTTTGACAAAGAATTGTGCGGTACAGAGTTTCAGTCCTTTAAGGGATGAGATGTTCTAGTGTTTGCCAATTCAACCTGAAATTACTTTTTCCACAAATGCACTTTAATAATGAAGTAAAATCAAGGTCATTGTAGGCAAGTTCGAAGTAAACAAGTTCTTTTGTGCTTGGAAACGGGTGCTCTGAAATGAAACAGCAATAGCTACCTGCTGCTTTGGCTTAGCTTCAAGATGGTTTTCTTGGACTGGGAACTGAACTACCAGGATGATCTGCTCAGATGTCAGAAATCAGGGTCTGATTCGCAGGTAATTTCTCACTTTTAGGCATTCTCTTTCCATGTAAAAAATGCTGTTTGGAGTTAAAGTCTTGTCTGTTCCCCATCTCCCTGGATCTCAGGAGAGTGAATGCATTGCTAGGGAATGAGGGCTACTGTGACAATTAATAATTAAATCCAGCAAGAAAGTAAGATTTAACCTGTTTACTAATGAATAATCACTGTCATACTGGTAGCACTTGATGTGCAAAAGTCCTTTGGAATGTCACTTCCCAATAACAGACCTAGAAAAACTTAAATGTTTATCTGTCCAACATTAAACCAGTCACATGATACCCGTTTCTCTCTGCCCAAGTACTAAACATTCAGATTTACTGCATAAAGTCCTCATCAACATACCATCTGTTATAGCTTGAGAGCCATGGAAAACATGTTTACATTAATGAAAATATTTTTTTACGAACTGTTGAATGAGATGTGAAGACAATGACAAACAGTGGGGAAGGTTTGTGTGTGGATTTTCTATAATTACAAAACTTCAAATCTGCTATTCAGGTGGTTTGAAGTAACAGAAAATCCTGTCCTTACGAAGCTAATTTCTTCCTTCTCAGTTTGCTAATGTCTAACTAAAAAAAATCTAGGCAAGAATTTTTGTCTTTGCTGATCGTATCGGACAGTGTCACAAATATTCTGGTGACTATTTTCTACAGTTCGTATCTCAGTGTGGCAAATATGTATAGGCTAAGCATTAGTTTAGCTTTAAGAACCTTTTCAAGACTATAGATCTGATTCACCATGTCTTTATAGTTTTGAAATCGTAATGAGATACAAAAGTGTTATGCCTTTAATTCTAGTTGTTAGCATCCTGGGTTACACCCAGGCTGGGGAGAGTATTCTTCTTCTTTCCTTGCTTTTGTCAGTAGATAAAAAGACAGCTCTGACTTTAGTCTTTTTTCATTGCTTTGTTCTTGTGTTTTATTGTCTTTTTGTTCTGGGAACATCTGAGAAGGGCAGATAATTTCTTAATGAGAATGAATCAACTAATGCTTTTATCTGGTTCAGTGTATCAGGCAGATGGAGAAGGCAAAAGGTGGGAGGGTATAGAACAAAAAATTCAAATTCAAAGTCTGAAGTGCAAAAAAAAAATTTTAAAAATTCTTCTACTGAAAGACGTAAAATAGCTTAATATGTAATAGCAGCACCAGTTGGGTATGGGGAAATCATAGGCATATTTCTACAACACAGTTTTAATTTTTTTATGAACAGAGTAATTTTTAACCACAGATATTTAAAGTACAATTAAATGTCACTTCAATGCTTACATGTCTTATGACAGAGTATTTAGTACAATGGCTGAATTCTCTGAAAGTGTGACCTTCATTCCCTTTCATGCCTGAAAGGAATAAATTGTATTTATAAAAAAATGTAAATATATCTGGGTACATGGGTGTTTAGATACACAACTGTATGTGAGTATATACTTTCTAGTGTATCTAGCACCGAATTCAGAACTTAGTAATGTAATGGGAAAGTCTGATAGAAACCAGTTTTTGTCTTTAATGTAAGTTACAAAAGGTTGTATGTAACTTGTTGACGGCAAGCAATGATCCAGCTGTGGATCAACCATATAAGCACATCTTTAAGTACACGTTTCTCATGGGTGAAGAGCTGAAAGGTAGGAAAGCTTTGGAAATTTTTAAGATAGAGGAAAAATATTTACAGGTCTATCTGTGGTATGGATATTGTGATATGAGCTACAGGCAAAGCATAGCCCCACCTCTTCCTTTTCTCTCTGTTTTAATTCACCTTACAAACACTGTATAGCCTCCTCTTCCTGGTTGTTTCCAGCTTTCAGCTGTGTGTTGTAATTGCAAACTTCCTGTGCTTTTTTCACACCACACACATGTAAACCCTCATCTCCTTTCTTTTAGTCTGAGCTCACCAGAGGTAACTGCATCCAGGCAGGATGGACAAAGCTGCTTGGATGTGTCTTGCAGGCACCAGCAGAGATTGGGAACTTCTAGTCTAAAAGATTAAATGCAGCTTGCTGGAATGAATTACTGGCATGAGTGACACAGTAACATAGACTGAGTGTTTGCTACAGACTTTAAGTGGTCAAGGATAGAAAAATATCTGACCTTTAAGGGTCAGATTTGCCTGGAAAGATCTTTTATGTAAAATAAGGAAGAAAGAGGAGAGGCTTCTATTTTTTTTAGCCATTGACAGACAATGAATTCTAATGCTTTCCCATTTTATCTCTCAGTGACAGTCATTGTTTTAGAAAAATCCAGATAAAAAGCCTTGCAAGAAATTTACTTTCAAGCAGTTATTTGCTAATGTTTCCAATTCTATTTCATCCTCAGCTTTGGCTGGGCAAGAGTGGAGGGGGGGAAGATGGATGGCAACTAAGTGAAATGAAATGTGATTTCTAATTACATAATGCTAGGAATGAAAATTATTTGTTGTCTTGTGAGTTTAAGTCTTCATTTCAATTTCAATTAACTTTGCATAAAAAACCCCTTATTCTGAAAGAAGTTTTTTTATTCCAGTGTAGCAGAACAGATTTTTTTCAAACAATTAAAATTCAAAAGCCTGTCAGGACCCTGAGAGCATAGGACATCATTTAACACATCCTTAGCTTCTTCAAGAAATGTATCTCTAGGGAAAACATCCCCCTAAGGACTCAACAAAACAACCAATAGTGACTTCTCCCTCATGCCTGTAGGAGTGCAGGCTTACTGTCTTTGGTGCTTGTGTTCTTTCAGTACTTTTTCCTGTAACATCTCAGTGCTTCATAGCCTCACGAGCTTGGTGTGTTGGAGACTCAATGCCACTCTGCAGAACATTCTTTTCACGTTTAAAACAAGCTAGCTGTCAGGGAATGATTCCAGATGCCAAAAAGAAGTTTCTTAGAACTTCAGGTGCCTTGCTGTACTTTAAATGTCTGTCTTCAGTGTGGGAAACTAACCCTTGTAGACATTGACATCCTGAAGAGATCAGAGACACAGAACATAGTAACTGCAGAGTCTTTGTGGGCATCAATTCTGGATCTGGTAATGCAACTGAGGATCAAATACATGAAGTAAAAGAGAGAGGTAATTATTCATTAAGCATAGATTTAGTGGGCTCCTGGGTTTCAATCAATTTTTTTCTTATCTTCTAAAGATTTTGAACCATTAAAAAATATATTAACCCAATTTTTTTTGTACTTTCTTCTCCAATGAATGAGTCCTGTGAACTGAAACTTTACAGTTTATTCTCTTGCCACTAAGGTCAACCTTGCTTTTTACCATCTGGCATTTTCCAAGCTGCACAGTCTCATTTGATGCCCAAAGCTGCAGGAAAAAGTCCCATGTAACTTCAGAGCTGATTATCCCATACTGACTTTGACAAATAATAACAATTTTTTATCAGATCACTGAAAGGTCTACCACTCTCTTGGTTTAGTCTCTTCCATGTTTCAAGACACTTATCTGAATCCAAAATTAGCTTCTGGGCAATATCTTACTGCACAACTCAAGAAGACTCAAAGCGTCTAAAATATTAGGAAGTATATTGTTTAAAAAAAACCCCAAAATTTTATTCTGTCATCAGAAATAGTCTCTATCTTGTCCATGTAACTTGGTGAGTGGAGGGCATGCAAAATATTTACAGAACTGAGTTGTGTAAGATACATTTATAAGTAGCTCCTCTGGAAGTCTTCTGGAAACACTTTGGAAAAATTGTTGAAGCCTCTTTGGAGTTTAGGCATGTGGTTTGCCCTGAACTGTGGATGCTTTTGAATAATGGGTTCAAGATGCTAATTGCCATAAAAAATTAATAGTTGCAAAGCATTTTAAATCAGTGAACCTGTCTAGATCCACATCTACAAAAAAATCAAGGGCAAAGGGGGAGATAAAGGTCATTCGTTGAAGGATGGAATATATAGAATCACAGAATTGTGATGGTTGGAAGGGACCTTAAAGATCATCTGGTTCCAACCCCCCTGCCAATGGCAGGGGCACCTCCCACTAGTGCCGGTCAAATACTCCTTTGTAATTTGTGTCTGTCATTCTAGACTGTAACTTTCCTAGAGCTTGTTTATAAGCAGTATAAGGTTTTTCATTTTCATTTCTCAGTGTAGCGGGGGAAACTTTAGCCTTTTAAATGGCATCTCCGTGTAAAATTGGTTTTTAAAAAAAATTGATTGCTTTTCTAATACCAGTAGTGGATAAAATCAGTGGTGGATAGAATCAGTAATATTTCAGTTACCCCTTAAAAAATATTAGCTATGAAAACAGGGTATTTTCAGTTTTCTGAGGCTGATTTATACTAATGGAAAGAAACATTTTGCAAGCGTTGAAGAAGTTTGCCTAAAGGCAGCAATCTTCTAAATTTGTAATCTTCCCAATAACTAAATATCACTACATACACCTGAAGTTTTTTTTTTCTAGTAGAAATGAGTATCATCCAATTTCATAGCGTTAAATGAGACGTGCCTATAATTAACTCTTTTGACACGAAGAATATGTAAAGCATCAAGAAAAACTGCTTTAGACAAGGAGTTTTTTGGCTTTCCAAACTATTATCACTGTTATCTGAGGTTATTTTCATAGGGCTCTGTGCAATCACCCGCATACTCCCCCAGAATAAAACAAGCTTCACAAAAATCCTTCTGTGGCACCAACAGACTGGTTATATGCTTTTAGATACTGTTATCTGGCAGGAATGTATTTGAAGGACTGGATACCTGCATGCAGGAGATTTAATAGAAAAATGCTCCAAACCCCCAGCATTTTGATAAACTGTTGCAACTGTTTGCCATCACATTTTTACCACAAGCCATTTGTAAAGAAGTGGAGTTTTAAAATGCTATCTATTTCAGGAGATAAATTTTCGACGCCGTGCGAATGGTTTTACAGCTTGGTAAGGAAAATGTGTATTTTGAATATGAACTCGATTCTGTGTAAGTAGTCTGAGCAACTGTGAACATTTCAAAATGAATCAATTCCAACTTCTCATGTTACCTCACTTTCCTCATTAAAGGCTTTAAGTTTTGTTTCAAACTACACAAATAATCTTGACGTTTAAAAAAAAAAAAGTCAGCGCATGAGAGAGAATATTTTTGTTCTTGTTAAAATTGTCTTGCTAAGTAAATATTGATCAGATGCTGCAAAACCCTGCAGCTGAATTCATTGCATTTGAGGAGGAGGGAGGAGGAAAAAAATGCCTTGGGCTACTTTAAGTTCTAAAACTATGCTGAGCAAAATAGGCATACACTGTACTTTCTGCTGGGATGCTGGTACAAAAAAACGAGGAGTTTTGAGCAAGGTCCTTTGAACCTATTAAATTCCCTGTACTTCTTTCAGAGTTATTGATACATGTATATATCCACTACCACTTCAGATGAAGTCTTCAGGGGAAGAAGCACATCTTCAGTCTGCTCTACAGATCTGCTGACATTATTAGCTCTTGTAAGAGCTGTAGCTGCTCAGTGGTTGTGGTGAGAGAGCTCTGTGAGACCTGAGCACCTTGATTTGTCTTTTAAGCTCTCTTCTTCCACATTTTAAAAATATTTAAAAGCTTATCAAATCTCTTTCCATATCACACAGAGATTTACCACATCAAATAGTTTCCAGTACAAGCTTTGAGCTATGCCAGACTGGGATTGCTACCAGCAGCTTACAGAAAAGGGTGGTTGGATTGTTATCCCTGAAATGGGGCTGGAGTCTGCTTGTTGCCACAGAGCTTGGTGAAGGGGTATGGCTCTGGCATCACTGGGACAGAGAGAAGCAGCAGCCTTGTAATCCCCAGCTCATGGAGAGATTTGTGCTGTTGCTGCCCTGCGTGACAGGAGCAGGGGCAGCAGCCAGCCCAGATGGGCTGCCCGTGGCAGGCCAAGATCTGAACTGATCTGGAATAAAGAGAAAGAGTGTAGGGGCTGTGTAGACGTGTAGTATTTCCTTATGTTAATCTCAAGAGGTCTCCTGTGAGGCGATCGGATACAAGAGGCGTGATTATT
The DNA here is from genome assembly GCA_025331215.1 of Actenoides lindsayi. Taxonomy (NCBI): domain Eukaryota; kingdom Metazoa; phylum Chordata; class Aves; order Coraciiformes; family Alcedinidae; genus Actenoides; species Actenoides lindsayi. The sequence goes on along the minus strand of WTSP01007439.1, from coordinate 22,152 downwards.
AATCTCTAAATGAGGGATTGGTTACAGGCACAGTTATTTATCCCCTCTTCATCTTAGTGTAAGCATTTATCATCACAATTGCCTATATGAGGTGAAACTTAGTCCAAAATATTTTGCTGTTTCTGTATCCATTTAATTCTGTCTGTTTTCATACAGCTTTTTCATGCTTCTGTGTGTAAGTTTGGTCCCACAGCTTTTCTAAAGGACAGATTTCTCAGTTGCTGAAGTTTGTATTGCATGCTGAGGCACCCTCCCTGAGATTTTTCCACTCAAGGTCAAGCGCAGATCCTCTGTAGGTGGTCTCCAAATATCTTGGAATGTTTTGAGGTTAAGCAGCAAAACCTGGAGTTCATACTTCTAAGGCAGGAGTGTGTTGGCATTCATCACCATAGGCTTTGGAGAAATTGGGAACTGCTGAGTGCTAAAAGTAGTATTTTCTCCATCTCTTTCAAATACATTTGTTTAAATTCAGAAGCTGATTATATAAATTACAGTGCAAAACTAATCTACAGCTTAATATTGGGTTACAGACAAGCAAATCAGCTTTGCTTAAACGCAACAGCATGAGTTTCGGACGTGTTATGTCTACTAAGAAATTAATGGCTTTTTAATGTTTTCTGATCTATATTGGTACCTCCGTACGGGTTTGGTTTGGTTTTGTTTTTTATTCTTACTGATGCACTTTTTTCTAAATAAGGCAGTCAGTTATGTCTTTGAGTGAACATGGAATCTTCAAAGTCTGTTCTATTTTTCACCACAATATTGTCTCTGAACATGCTGGGGAGAAAAAAGCATTACATTCATACTGGACTTAAAGGATTTTTTTGTTTGTTTTTCGGTTTCCTGATCTGTTTTGGTTTTTAATTTGTTAACGCTGACAAGCTGAAACATCTTATTTGCTGGTTAGCTGTCTCTCTGTAATACAAATCATAACAAAAAGGTTTGAAAAGTTCCATAGCAAAATCCTGCTTGTTTGGTCTCTGCAAAACTCAGACTTTATACCAATACAAATGGCAATAGGAAAGCACTTTAGCTGTACTAGTCTACAGCACGAGATACTTGTAACACCTAATAAGCTAACATATTTCTAATGATTTCTGGATAGTTATACACAATTCTCTGTTGTCTTTGTCTGTATCGACATACATATTTTTAAACACTTAGGCTTTAACTTGGGTTTAAGTTGTTGGGTTAACTTGGGTAAACCAGTGGATTTTTTTAACTTACGGTTTCTCCTAAGGCTGGCAACTAATATGGCAGATGTGAAAAGAATGTGTTGGTTTCTATCTTTGAATTTGTTCTGTAGCTGTTTAAGCTTTTATAATTCTAAAAGGGTTTGGTTTTTTTTCCTATGATAAATCATTTCATATTAAAAACCATTCCCTAATTTGCTAATAACATTTGAGTCATCTGGAAGTCTTGGTAATTTAGAGACAAGAGGAAGAGAAAGCTTATACTAAATACAATTTACAAGTATGTAAGTAAAAAAAAAATATATAGTGGATAAAAGAAGCTGGGTTTTATTATGTACAAACAACTGTTACCTGTGAAAGGCTTTCAATTTTGTTCAGTCATGCCTTGAACAAGATGGCTTAGTATGAAAATAGAAAATTGTCTCCTTTCAAGCGTGATTTCCTATGAGCTGTCCTCTTCTTTCCACCTTCCTTTGAAATTCTGCTGTGCAGCCTTGGAAAACATCAGGAGTGGTCCAGTGCTGCCTCTCATCGTCTCTGTGCTGCTGCATTCAGCTGCTGGCTATGTTTTCTCTTTTTAGCCAACCTGCTGTAAATTTTAAGGGCAGATGACGTGCCTTTCCTATAACACATTCCAAGTTTGCGTGCTTTTGACATTTTCAAGATGTCTGGGGTTTTTCTTCTGTTGAAGAAACGTGGGATCTTGTTTGGGAAAACAAACAGTATATATATAGTCAAGGTACTTTTATTCCCTTTCATAATTATCATAAATTAATATACTCTTGAATATCAAATCTCTTCTTCCTTGACAGGAGTTAAAAAGTAGAGGATATTTATAACATTCCCCATCAAGTTTTATATTCACTCTGCCTAAACTCCTGAAAGAGATCATCTTTTGTCTCGCTACATTAACTTGCTTCTCTGTAAAGAAGCATTTTGTGAGTGCCCTTGAACCAACATTCAGTAACATTGCTCTTACTGACTGCACAGTACTAGTAGAGCTGCTTATGTTCATTCTTTTAAATACCATTTATACAGCACAATATCCAACTCCTTTTCAGTTATTATCTGATATGGAACACATACAGTGATCCCCAAGGCTGGCATCCATGTACATTTTTTATCACTTTGAGACTCAGCATATCAGTGTTTTCTGATTGCCTTATTTTTAAGCTAAATTCAGCAAGAAACGTTCCCTTAAGATCTGAATTATTCAGAGAGGTATTGCTTTGTTATGACAATCAAGCATCCCTTCTCACCCACATGGTCCTGTCTCATTTCACATTACTGCTTTTTTGCCTCTAATTCCTATTTTTTAAATACATAAAGCTTAATATAAAAAAGGTCGTTATTTCTCTACTCCCATTTCTTTACCTTATATGTGTTGTACACACCAGCCCCTTCCATCTACAAAAACAAGCAAACAAAAAGAATTTGTCTCATAAATGTACAAATTACCATCTCATGTAGAATAGTAGGGATGAATGCCTGCATCAAAGAGTGACTTCCCTGGGAACATCACTTCGAGTCATCTGCCCACCTGAGATTTCTTTCCCTGGCCCAGTGCCACAGAGCCTCGCAGCAGACAGCATTGGGTCTGCTGGTTCATGATCATGTGTGCCCTCATCACCCACCTTTTGGATTTTTCATAAAATTGGAAGAGTCTAGTTGTTTTGGACTCATAATCTGCAAACTGGCTTTGTAGCCGCATGATTTAATGTTGTTTCTAAGCTTCAGGGAAGATTTAATGCTTGTTTATCATGCTTGTGCTGAATTTTAAAGCAACTGTAGGTATCTGGGAGCTGGCCAGTTTGATGACATTGTTGCAAATCTGCTGAGTTTCATAGCTTTAAATCTGTAACTGAAAGAGAAATCTAGAGATTAATGTTTTCCTTTCTTCAGAAAAAGATATCCTTAAGGCTATGCAGTGAACAGAACAAACTTATCATTACTACGTACTGAGCCATGATATAACAAGAATATCCTTAAGCTTTGAGAAATAGTTCTAGAAATGCATCACCAGATGTTATATTAGAAAGCACACATTATAATATTCATTACAGTAGCAGAATGTGAACTGCATGTTATTGTAAAAGAAAATCCAATTTGCTGCCTACCGCCTTCAGTTTGGTTTTGACAAGTACTCAATCTTCTGCTGTATTTTCCTTTCTACATTTATCTTCTTGGGCATGTTCTGTAATGTCTGCTTAGGGCAAAACCAATAATCTTTTCATTTAATTTAGAGAAAAAGCTCATGTATTCTCTGTGCTTACTAGGTACAACAATATGAAAACAAATCCCAGTTGCTAAAGATCCATTTGACAGGATGAAATAGATTCTGACTTTTTAATTTAGGCATAAAACTGCAGAGGGCATATAAGGTATGCAGATATACTGAGCTGTACCACTTATTTATGAGTGGTTGTAAGAGAGTGATCTGCAAAAGCCCGTATTATTTTACCTGTGATGGATGAGCCTAAGAGGGTATGAAAAAGGTTGCATTTGACCCTTGCAGAATGACTCTGGAAAGTACCAAGCTCGTTTGGCTTCTTAAAAATTTGAGAACTTGAGTTCATCTCAATTTCTCCAATGAGTATTTCCTCAAAGTGGAACATAGTTTTAATTAAATTGAAGTTTTCTAGTTTGTAATTTAGCTCACTGCAGACAACGGGATGAAGGGACAGAGGGGAGAATTTTAATAAGAATTCTAACAAATCTGAATTATGCTTGAAGCAATACTGCGTGATCAAAGGGAAACTAGTCTTGTTAAAATATGAATTGTTTTAGATCTGAGGTTTGGTTTGCTTCATGGGCTTCCTAAATAATTACCTGAATTTGTCCAATATTCTTTGTTCGGAAATGTCAAAGGAAATTTCTTTATCTTGCTCATTGTAATTTGAAGAGAGGTAAAAATGCATCTCTAATTTTCTTACGAGTTTTTCCTCAGATGCAGGTGTCATTTCTTTGAATAAGCTCTTCAATTTACCTAATCCATAAACACTTGCAGTGTTCTGCTCCCCAAGACACGTGTCTAAGATTTCAGAAAAAAAAAAAAAAGCTTGTAGATATTTTGGTATATAGCATACAGAATTGGGTAGGGTGATGATGCTGGGCTAGAAAAACTTTTTAACACAATCCCTCCACCTCGTTCCAGAAAATAAACAAAGAAATAAGATCTGAAAGTATGTGTGTTTGATGATCTTGAAGGTCTTTGCCAACCTTAATGATTCTACGAATTTCCATTTTCAGTTCGCAAAGTGTATCTTCAAAGTTTAGTACAGTTTCACTCCATAATCAGAAATGTATTTTATTCTTCAGAAGCAAATTTTGCAGTCCCTGGCTCGGTACAGTTCCCACTGACTTCAAATATAATTTGTCTGTGCTGGCCTGTAGGATATGACCATCTGGGAACTAGTCTGCAAGATATCAGACTTTTGATTTACTTGATATAAGCATCTGATCTGTTTTATGCACTTGTGAGCAGCTTAATTTTTGTCACCAAGGCATTCAGTCTCCATGGAGATGGGTGTGATTTTAGAAACTGTGGTGTCACATATGCTCTGGAGCTCTGCTTTCAGTCTGTACCTTTGCAACAAATTGCAAGGATTTTTTGCGTGACCTGAAGGTGTCCCAAAGGCTGAAATTTAGCCAGCAAGTACAGAATTCTGATTCCCTAAATCCCACCAACTTGCAGCGTTACTCCTGAATGTCCCAGGACTCTTCTTGGCATAAGAGTTTCTTCAACCTCTTAGCTTGTCGTTTATTAGTGTGTCCAAAGCTTCCTCAGATGTGACAAAGCTGAACATCTTATGACTTAAGCCTGATCTGGATTATCCAGAAAAAAGAATAAATAAAAATCCAGATTTTCTGTCATTTAAATCACTGAGAGGCTCAACATTCAGGAGGTCTTTTAGAGCACATTTGCAGAATTAGGTACTCGATTGTCACTGAAAATACTGATGAGACCAGTCATCAATCTGGGGACAGAAGCCCCCAAACACTGAGTGCTGCCTTCCTGCCCACTTCCCTTCACACACGAGAAAGATCCCTTGATTGTGCTGGCATGGGTGACTTTCTCACCTGATCCCAGTGTGATACTGATGCCCCTGTGTGAACAGTAGTCAGGAGCCAAGGTGCCAGAATCAAGGCTCCACACATTGCTGCCTCTCCAGAGGTACAGACTGAGGAAGGTGTTTTTGTATTCCTTTGGTCTGAGGAGACTGTTGAAGCCTAGACTTCTGGATGTTCTGAAATCGCTGTAACATTAAGATACTCCTTTAGAGAGCATGGTTTCTTCTACTGCTTGATGTTTCTATGTTTGCCAGTCCACTTTGAAATCTAAATTATTTCAGTTTCCTAGAAATTATTCAATCAATCTTTTTGTATATAGCTCTTAATCCTTAGCCAATCTGGAAATGCACGGGAACTTCAAAACACACTCCTTGGTGATTTAGTCTTATATGTCTTCATTCTGCATCTGCCTGTTAACAATCCTCCTCTCATCTGTTGACTTCCATCTCTCTTTGCTGTAAGCTTTTGGCCACAAAAACCTCTCACAGTAATCAATAAGTTTCATATATAGCAATTGTGCTGGATAATTAAATAACAACTCTATTTCAAATCAATTTAAATCCATCTAACTTTCAGAAATGAAAGTTGCTACAGTGTAAAACCAGTGAATAAACTCCTTTTGAATACTTAAATCAATGCCAACTTTGTTTCATCTTAATCTTCAGAAAGCAATTCCTGCAAATGTCAATACTGCTCTAATAGATTAGGTGATGATAGCTCTATGTGTTAGCTTCAGAGATTCACTTGTATCAATTAAATGACTGTAATTTTTGCTTTTCTACACGTCACAGATAGAAGCAGTTTTCTGGCTTAGTGCTTGAGATAAGGCATGTATTTACTACAGTGGCTGAGTATTACTGTTGACATAACTGGATTTCTCCTATTTATTGTGTATTGCAGATCTACATCAGCCACTATAGGTTTATCATCTAACAGCCAATAATGCTGTATGGCTATACAGAATGGATATTTTCGTATGGTTGGAGACATGATTTTTAAATGCTTTTGTTTTCTTTAAGATCAGGGCTCGATTTGGACCTGGACTGTACAAATGCACAGGCAGAGGTAATCTTTTTTCCTTAATCAAAGGCAGAGAGTGGAAAGAAATAATAGGGCACTAGGTTAAGGAGCAGATCCCTGGCCTAACAGAAACCATCTCTACTGAGTCCCATGTAAGTGGCCCTATGCAACAGGGCATCTGCAATATACAAAATTTCTTTAAACCTGTTTTATGTCTGAGAGCCTGCTGTTACCAGTCTATGAAGATGGAATATAAATTTCCATTCCCATATATGTGAAGAGGTTTGCAACAGAAGTAACAGCTAACATGTGTTTCTGAGTGACGTTTAGGTACCCTTAGTAGTCGTCTGCAATCCTCAATGTAGAAGTAACTATCCCAAAATTACCAGTTTTTATATCTGATCATCCATCCCAGTGGGTTTTGTATTAGCAATAAAGATACCAGTACAAATAGCTACTTGTCTGGCTCTGAGGGCTCAGATGATTTGCAGTCATTGAACAGTAACAATTCAAATTACTAAAATTAGTAGAAAATACTTAGTATTTGTACCTTGTTCAAAAACTGCAGCTGGCAGAGACAGTTAATTAGTCTGGGGTTTACTCACATAGCACTAGTTAGGCCGTCAACTGAAACAATTAGCTTGGGTTATAATATGCTTTTAATAAGACTCAAAGTTCTTAAATATAAAATTTCATTTCCAGATAGTATCGTAATTTGCCTGCACTTTTAGTGAGAATTGAAAACTTTGCAATTAAATTGCTTCCCAGGTAGAATTATAGTTATATTAGGGATTTGAACAACAGCTATCTAAAGGCTTTTTGAGAATGTCTGGTGGGATGAGAAGCTCTCAGCTCCAACTGTTGCCACTGAATTAGCATACAGTGTTGCAGGAAGGCTGTATTAGAACTTATTGACAAGCTAAGATTCACCGATGCTACAAAAATGCCCAGATAAATGAATCTCAGCACAACTAACCCAGGTCATGTTGGCACAAGAGCCAACGCTCTAAAAGGAGAGGAAAGTAAGAAGGTAATGAAAGGTAATTTGGCTGTGTCATGGTATCTTTAATACAAAAGGAGACATATATTAAAATGGAATAAAGGGCAGTTGACTCTCTTAGGCTATCAAAAATTTTTAGTATTAAAATCAGCCAGACTAAAGTGCTGAGTGCATTGAGGTTTCCTAGGGGTAGGGGGAAGGAAAAGGTTCTTTAAATACATCAGATGAAAAGAGAACAATGACATGGGTCAGGCTGTCAATTAATGGGAGAGAAAAAGTGTATTCCAGGGAGGAAGCATTCAAAGCCCTCCTGCCTTTGCAAAATGGTTACCAGTGATGAGGTACTTATGAACCTAATAAGGCTTTAAGAAACAGCCAAAACAGATCTATCAAGAACTAATAGTATCAAACTGCTTCAGGTTGGCTGGGGTTTTTTTTGACAAGGAGAAGCAGTCAATTTGCTTGAGAGCTCAGAGGGTTGTGATCAGTGGCACAGAGTCCAGTGGGAGGGCTGTACCTTGTGGTGCTCCCCATGGGTCAGTCCTGGATCCAGTCTTGTTCAACATCTTCATCAGTGACCTGGATGAAGGGACAGAGTGGCCCCTCAGGCAGTTTGCTGATGATACGAAATTGGGAGGAGTGGCTGGCACACCAGAAGACTGTGCTGCCATTCAGTGAGATCTGGACAGACTGGAGAGCTGAGCAGAGGGGATCCTAATGAAGTTCAACAAGGGCAAGTGTAGTGTCCTGTATCTGGGAGGAATAACTCCGTACACCAGTACAGGTTACAGGTTAACCCGCTGGAAAGCAGCTCCCTGGAGAAGGACCAGGGCTTTCTGATGGACAACAAGATAACCATGAGCCAGCAGCGTGCTCTTGTGGTCATGAAGGCCAATGGTGTCCTGGGGTGCATTAAGAAGATCGAGAAGGAGGGCTCCTACTACTCTACTTGTCACTCAGAAAACAAGTTCTCACATAGAAGCTGTCCCATCGCATGATTTGTGTTAGTATTCTTGTCAAAAGCTGTAACTGCTGAATAGCAAAGATTAACATGGCTGTGGCCACAAGTAGGCTTTTAATTTTGTTATTTTTGAGCTTCTCATCTCTGTGATTAATAATTTGTCAAAAGGCTTGAATTCTAGACTCAGAATGCTTAATACTTCAGTAATTAGAGCTCTGCAAAACATCATTGTGTACAGAATGCACAATGAGGTTTCAGATACGCTCTAAAATACAAAGGCCTTTTGAAGTAGGGAGGAACAAAGTGATATAGAACATAGGGAAAGGGAAATGTCTGTTCCTGGAGGCTGAGCCCTGACAGAGGAATGGGATCTGTTTTGACCTTTTCCTCATCAGACTCGCAGACTTCTCAAAATCCTGTGGGAAAGACATGTTGTTTGCAGTATATAAACTGCATCTTTGGAGATAAGAAGCCCTCAGTCCAGGACAGAAAGAGAGGGGAGGCTGGCAGTTGGGAAACAAATGGGAAAGGTGAGATCAGTTACATTGAAGTCTCTGAGCACTTACCAAAGCTGGTGTGTTTGCCAATTCAGTTCCAGCCTGGGCAGTGGATCGCCGTGCTTGCTCAGAGTGAAGAAATGGCCCATAACAGAAACATATTTTTTTAAAAGGTATATAACATAGCACATCTTGGAGAGTAAGTTTATTAAAGTTTTTGTTGGACCGCAACAAAGTTGTAACTCAACAGGAAGTTAAAAGAATTGACTTTCATTCTAGGCCAAGTGTAGGATTCGGTGTAGAGCAGAAATGGTCTATCTCACTCTTAGTTAAAACTACAGGAGGTTCACTTTGTGTAGATGATTCACAACTGAGGTGATCCACTCTCCGAAGACAAGAAGCCTCACAGTAGTGTGTCATGATTCAAACTCACGTTCTCTGCTGTGGCCAGTGAAGGAGCGCTCCGTGCTCTTGTAAATAGAATGAGCAGTGATGTGATAGCATTTACTGTTGCTTGTTATTTAAGAGAGAAAGGAGAAGAATAATTACAGGAGGATTCTGTGAGACTGACTGACTGTGCAGTAAAATGGCAGGTGAAATTCAGTGTAGATAAATGAAAGGTGATGCAGAAGACGACAACACTCTGAGGTCCAGGCAGAAAATTATGATTTCTGAATTTATTAATTGTCACGAGCAAGACTTTGGGATTGTTTTAAGAAGTGCTGGTGGTGAAAAGGATAAGCTCAGTGTTTACCGAGTGTCTAAAACAAATCACCTTACAGGAATTATTAGGGAAGGAATAGAGAATAAATAAATAAATCATTATGTCCTTTATATAAGCATTGATCATCAATGCCATGTGCTTTTCTGGTGTCTCTACCACCTCAGAAGGGGTGTCTTGGAATTGAAAAGCTTTTAATAAAGGAAATAAAGATGATGATATGGCTTACATGTATCAAAGGGATAAATAGGATGGGACTTCCTGTGGGAAAGGGGTCAATTTAGAGAGGCATCTTAGATACATTTGTACCTATAGGATAAATTTTTAGTGAATCTATAATAGAAATATATTTAATGTGACATTTGAAGCTTCTTCATTTTCTTGTCCTTTATTGTGATTGTTTTCTTTATGGAAGCATACAGTTAGAGGGAAAGATGGTGGATGTGATCTAGTTTGAGGACTTATGTGGTGTAGATTCTTCTTGCAGAAGTCAGGGGTAGAACTCACAGCCGAATTAGAGATTGGGATATATAAATACAATTCTGTGTGATAGGGAAATTCATTTAAAACATAGAATTAAATCCTGTTCATCACAGTCAGGCACCATTAGTTCTTGCTTCAGAGGGAGGGATCATTTGAATAAGAACTTTATCCACAATCAGCAAGTCCTTTCAAAGCTTGAATCAATGCCAGGCTAAAAGTTCTCTTTGCTTATCTCTTGGAGTCAAAGGAAGGAATGAAAAGATAGAAAAAAATTACAATAGACGTTCTTATCAGCTGGTTTAATCAAGTAAGCACTTATCACTCCACTTTGTTGGAAAAGAGGAGAACAAATTCACCTTCTTGCATCTTCTGACCTTGTAAGTTAGATAGACTGGCCTGTGGTATGACAGGCTCAAAAGATAACCTTCTCTTTTCCTTTTCTGCGTGAAAGGACACATGTTTCTGAAAACAGAACAGGAGAGAGGCAATCCAGGCTGTATTTACTTGAAGAGAGTGCAGACTTGTGGGTACTGCACTGGCTGATCTGTGAGAGAAGGAGGTCTTCTCTTACTCCTTTTTACTGGTTCTCTAGTTCATTGTGTTGTAAGAGCATTGGTAGTACCCACGTGAGAACATTATGATCATTCAAGTGACATGGCAGGGAGACCAGAATAAGTCCTAATTATCCCCAGAGAACATACAAAAGGGAATGGAAGCAGAATCCTTTCCAGTCTTTTTCTAACCCTCTTCCAATCTTCCTCAACTCCCCAAGAGTTACGTAGGTGAAAAGTGCATGTAAAATGCATTCAAAATTAAAGATTAGAAATGTAATATGCAGGTCTTATGTATGTGTATGCCACTAGGAATGGGTTAGGTTTTGAAGAGAAAATTCATGTGGGAGGTGATTAAAATTAGCCCTGGAGACTGTGTAAGATCCCAGATGGTGGCAGGGCAGCTGTAGCACCTTGAAAGGCATATATGTCCCCATGCTTCCAGTACCTAAACTTACTTTGGTTATTTGGGAGAGAATAATTTATAGAGAATTGCAAGGAGAAATTTTCAAATAAATGCTTTTTCTTTGTCCTTTAAGCTACTCAGAAATATCAAACTACATTTTGACCCTCTCTGCCTGCATTCATTTTGTTTGTCTGCTGTGTAATTGAGGTGATAACCTCATCCCTAAATACCCCATGCATTTCTATCTTTCCAATTTCCTCTCCCTTTTTCCACACCTCAGTTACAGAAGGTTGTGTGGCAGAGTGTAATTTTAATTCCACTGTGTGACCTCAGAGCTAGGATAGCTGTGCAGCTTTCTAGCATTTTACTTGCTGCAAATAAATGCTGCATGGAAGGCTCCCTCCATGATTCAACATTATAGAAATAAAAACATTTATATCACAGAGTATTTGCAAGGATTTAGTGAATTGCTTGGAAGCTTTGCTTCTGGGAAGTGAAGGGGGTAAGAAAGGATATCTGTACCAAGTGAGAGGATGGAAGAAATAACGGAGATAAAATGAGACTAGGAAAATCACCACTGTTGATATAGCAGAGAAAAAAATACCAGTCTCAAATACTGGTTTAGCTACCAAAATATTTGCTTAAAATACTGTCTAGAGAAACAAGTCATTTTTAACACCAGCAGCTGATCCAAGATGAAGTAGGTGTATTTTCTACTCGCTTGCACTAAAAATATCCTCCCTGAACTAATCTCAAAGTTAGTTCTTCTAACAGGCTTACCACTTTTAAGCCCGTAGAGCCTACTGTAATCACTAAGTCTGTGTTTCAGTATTTTAAAGCTAAGTACTTTTGGTATCAATCTCACAGCACCTACCTAAAATTAAGAAATAAAAATTTCAAGTTGTGAAAAATCTATACCTTTTGATAAAATATTATAAAAATTAGTAACCCTTCTATTAAAAGCATGTACCTTTTTCTAGATGGAACTTCAACTTCCAGAACTTCTCTCTCTATTTTTATACAACTTTTCAGATGTCTATCTTTCTTTCACACAGAAATTAACCAAATTACCATGAAAATAGATTATGATAATTGGCTTTCTTTTAAGTTTCCTATGCTATTTCACAGCCTTCATCCCCCCACCAATAATCAAGGATTTGGGGAAATGGTTATTTAGACTTAAGTTGGATGAACTTCATTGGTTCAATATTCTGGTTTATAATAGAACAGAACTGATTTACTTTTCAGCTAAAACTCTTCTAAGTGACTGCACTTTCTGAACTGAACAGGTTATTCTTGCAGATAGTGTCTGCTTCTACTAGTGATAACATTTGATGTTTAGTATGTAGAAAGGCTCTTGCTTATAGTTGCTCCTGTGCTGACCAACATCACTGCTCAATCTTGTACTGTGTTGGTACATTGGTCTCCTTCTCTGGAGACATTCAAAACCAATCTGGACATGTTCCTGTGTGACCTACTCTAGGTGATTCTGCTCTGGCAGCCGGGGTTGGACTAGATGATCTTTTGAGTTCCCTTCCAACCCCTAACATTCTGTGATTCTGTGAAAGTAAAAAGCAGCAGCTGTACAAATTTAATTTTATTTTTAATTTAAAGCTTTTTTAGTCTTCTTGTCCAATTCATAAATCTCTCTCTTTTATTCCTTTTCTATTCCCCTTAGGGAAGGGAGAAGCATTAATAGAGACCATCTTTCATTCCTCTAGTGACCAGACCAGTCCTAACCCTTGACAGTCCACCTTCCAAAATACCTTAATGGAAAATAAGGCCAAAGTAGATAGGCAATTGCAGAGGAAATTTAAAAACTATCACTACAAATAAATTTGATAAAAAAGACCTTCCTGATCTCATACCCTTTCTCAAGATAGCAGCCAAAGAAATGAGTTGATTTTATTGGCTTCGCACAAAAATGGAGGGGTTTATTTTCATTATGTCATAACAAATTGATGTTGTTCTAGTTTGTATTTAGGAAAAGGAGACTGTATGTCATTTGACGTTGTTCTTGTTTACATGAATGGAAGTATTACTGGTCATCTGAGACCAGCTTGAAATGCAACCCAGCTTGCAGCTGGAACACTAAGCTTCAACTAGTTAAGCAAGAATTATATTAAAACATTTGAGGGGAAACAGTTATTATTTTACAGTGTTTTCTTGACTCCCATTTTTACTTCTTGCATTGTTCTATAAATTTCTGTGAAATTCTTATCTCAGAAGCCTCTTTATTACAGACTTTCAAAAGCACTACATGCGACTAATCTTGGAGTTTCTTTCAGGTTGTTTTTAAAAAATCCAGTCCTGTCTACCCATAACTTAGTGGGAAAGAACAATGCAAGAACAATGTACATGTATTAATTCTGTCCCTCAGAACAAGTTTTAGAAACTGGCTTGTGAAAACCTGTAATCTTTTCTCTATTTTAAATGCTATTTCTTCCAGACTAATATAATTTGTATTCTTTTTTTTTTTTTTTCCCCTGAAAAGTTCTTTCCATGGCTGAATGAAAAAAACAATTTCAGAGAAATTAGATGTAAGTCATTGTTTCACACCAGAGTAGTTCTCTCTCTCTCTCTCTTTGTCCTTGCTGATGCTGAGGTTTGGGGTCTGTGTTGTATTTTTCTTTTCTTCCAAAGCCTTTCAAGGTTTTTCAATTACGTTGAGGTCAAAACTTTGGTTAATGCTGGGAAAAGCATAAAAATGTGTCCCTACAAATGTAATCTCTGTGTAAACAAGTGGTCTTTCTGTTACCACTCACTGACAGCTTGTGTGACAATATTTTCTATTCATATTTCCTAGAAAACTTGCTTCTCAAAAATATTTTTTCTTTTGCTTGAAAAATGTTTCAAGCGTAATGCATCCACTTGCATGTTTTCTGACCTCCTTGGAGCAATTCCATTTTGAGCATCCTCTACACCCTGCTCAGTTTAGAAGCCAGAATTTGATGAAACTTCCTGGAATTTTGTCAGTTCAACTGCTTCAGCTGGTAATTTTCGAAGACATGGCCTTTAATTTTCTTGGAGGATTCTTAGCAAATTGATTCGAGCTTTTGTGAATCAGTCTGTTTTAGCTGATTTGTGGATGTCAGCCCTTGCTACATGAAATTTCTTATAGTAAGAGCTTGATATTTTAAATTCAGTTTATACAAATTACACGATTTAATTCTTTTCTGTCTTAATTGCATGGCCAACACTTTCCAAGCTGAAGTTACCCCTGTGTAGGCTGCTTGAAGTCCAACTGGGAAAAAAGGACATTTTAGAATGAAAGCTGTAACAGCTGAGCAGGTGGAACAAAATCAGTGCCTTAAACTTTGCTGAAACTGGGGAGATAAACTGGAGATACTCCCTGAATTTTAATTCCATTAACTCTAATTTCATTTTCACCAAGTAGTTGAGCTTAGAACAGATAAGCACTTACATCTATATAGGAATTCACTTATTGCCTGTTTCTTTAATATACACACACATATTCATGCAGAAATCTTCCTTTAACACATACAGGAACAAAACCAAGCTCTCAAAAAGACTAAATGGGAGAAGCAGAGAAGGAGGATAGCAGAATGCTTGTTCAGTTTTATTTAGTCTGAAAAGGGAAGAGCCTCACTGATTTGAAGAAGTAACTGTTACCAGAACAAGAAAAGTTACCTTACAGAGGAAAACTAAAATCGCTGACACATCCTGGTGCCAGAGCAGGGCAGCCACCCTCAGCTCATTCTTGTTAGTGAAGTCATCCCATCACATTTATTTAAAAATTGCTTTTTCACCTGGCTGAAATCTTGAAGGTGAGGAGAAGTTCCTTTCCTGCAATCATGTTTGCTTAATCAGGTTATGTACCCTTGCAGAAACCTTTGGGGACCTAATTGCTTTCTCTTTGTTGTGTCTTTGTTGATTTGAGAAGTTTCCTATATTCCACGTAAAATTATTACTTTCAGTTACTCATTTCAAACATTTTCAGGGATCATTTTATGTGATCACCAAATGTCTCATCTCCAGAAGGTTTATAAATCTCTGTGAAGCTCTCAGTCCTTTCAGAGGTATAATTGCAGATGAGCCCATCTGTTCCCTTTTCATTTCCATCTTCTATGTTTATCTACCTTTCTTACGTTTGGCAGTATATGGATAGCAGAGGGGCTCAGCAATTGCAGAAAAGATGGTAGTGCTTGATATTTTCAAGTATGAAGAAAATAGAGCAAATTTCCAAACTTGAAAAATACAATGTAATCAATATCTGAATGTCTTTAAATTCAGAGTTTATGAACAAAAATTGTGAAAAAGACACAATCCGAATTTAAGTCAACAAGCTTAATTCCTATATAATTTGTTGTAAGGGTACTATGATTTTTTCTAAACAACTAAATATTATGGATCACCAATGGACATCAATAATAGCACTATTACTGCATTTGTAAACCAATAGAAAATGAAAGGAATTCTCAACAGAACTCCTGAAAACTTTCAGGAACCTGGAAGATACCTTCCTAATATCTTGGAGCAGGCATGCCACAATGTCTGTGCAGGCAATGAGCTAGGTAGGTCTGCTACATGTATCAATGCATAAAGTAATAAAATTGGTTTATACATTTTAATCTCAGAATAAGAGTTGTTGGGTTTTGGGGTTTTTTTAAAGATCTTCAACTAAATTTCCAGTTCTGATGAAAAAAAAAAGCGACTAAGAAAAAAAGTAAAGCAGATGCTGAGAAACCTCTCCACTCCACCTTCCTGTGAGAACTGATCTGACATGAGTTGAATGTGCTTTGGTGTACTTTTGTGCAATTATCAGCAACTAGAGTACCTCACTGATCATACAAAGGGTTTAGCTGCCACTGTGAACTCTGTGTGGGCTGCCGTAGGGGTGATGACACTTTTCCCCTGAAGCCACTGCAATAGCTGCTGCTGCAGCATGAGCAGGGGATGGGAAGGCAATAGCAACTTTGCTTGCCAAGAAGAGAGAAGGGAAGGAATAGGAGAGAGTCTCTTTTTTTCGGGTAACAACGGTTGGGAGCTACTTCTCCAGATGTTGCTGACTGGTTTAGCAACCCAGAAAAGCTCCAGAAATCTGCTTTAAAGTTTGCAGAGATCTAGTTAAGTTTTCTTTGTATCAGCTCAGGTTCCCCTCACACCACTCAAACTATATCAGAAAGTTTTATTCAGTCTACCCTGAAAATTCAGATTTGTCATAGAGGAAGCAGCCCACAAATTTACTCACTTTGTACATACATATAAAAATCATATACACTTATGTACAGTTAGTGCAATACGTGAAACCAGTAAATGTCTAGTGACCTTTCAGTTTTGATGAGGAGATTACTCATAAATGACAGAAACGTTAATTCATTATTAGCCACATGATAAAATGTTCATACCTCAACATCATATGTTCTTTATATGCCAGATAGTCGTGAGGGGGGGGGGAATCTTTCTGACTTTGCAATCTTTAACATTGTTATAAAATGTAACGTAGCTGTTCTTGGAACATAGACTGATGCACTGGTGGAGAAATTCTGTACCAGGAGCCTAAAGTACAATACTCTTCTCTGTTGGCTGATGACATTTGGGCTTTTATCGTTAGTTTCTCTATTTGATGTCTTCTGGCACAAGCTGTTCCAAGCTGTGAGGGGAGGCAGATCAGCAGATGGAATGTAGGTGAAGCAGACAGGTCCATGACGCGATTCATCACTTGAATGTTGCAACCTTCTTAAGGAAATTTTTACCTATATTTTTATACTGCCAAAAATAAAAGGGCAAATTGGTTCATTATTCTGTAATTTCTGACACGGGGGTGCTTCATATCAGTTGGTTACAGAATATTATCCCTATTTTGAAGCTAGGACATGATGCATAGGGATTAATGCCCGTGTCCAGTTACGTCAGAACCAAGTTACTTCTGTGAGGCCACAGCAAAAGTTTGTGCTGTAGTCAGCTTCCCAGGTGTTAGGGTAACATTCTAGGCTAGCATTAGGCCCATCTTAGGCTCATCTTGGGCTAATAGTCCTTCACTCCTTTTTGAGTGAGGAACAGTGACAACTGCCTCAGGCAATGATTTGTTAGGTATGAAACATATGCAGTTTGTTCATAATTCAGATTTTTCTATACAGATGCATCATTCAGTTTGGGAAACTTCAGTCCGTATTGCTGGAAGGGCATTCTGTGAAAAATAGTTACTTACCAAATATTAACCCCTTGGCCGACATAGGGACCAAAGTTCTAGACTAGAGGTGTCTTTTCCCTGACCCAGAAGCTCTGTATTGCAATGCCCTGGCAGACAGCATGCTGCAGGACATCACTGCATTGGTAAACTAGCCTGTGTAGCTCTCACCTTTCTCTAGAGCTAGAGCTCTCATAGCAGCAGAGTTTACTGGAATGAACAACCCTCTGAAACATATTTATAGACATTTTTTGCTTGCAATATCTATCTAGGTATGTACACAGTCCTCAGCATCTTATGTATATAAAATTTTGTTTCCTATTGCTTTCACTACCTTTTCCTCTTATAGGTACAGAATTGAAATAAATGATACCTGCTTGATAGCAAGCAGGCGAAGACTGTCATGAGTCAGAACCAAATCCAGTATTTCAGTCTCACTCTGATCATCCGTCCACTTCTCTCAGAATGATCTGCCCTTCTCTCTCCCAGATCACTGCTTTCCCCATAGCTGGAGAGCCCTGTTCTTGCAGTTCTGCTTGCACTCAATGCACAGTTCTGCAAGTTTGTAAATACAAATATGAAATATAAAATCAGATTAATAAAAAGAAATCACCAGAAATGACCAAAAATAAACCTCCTCTTTTCAAGATGTCAGGCTACTCAAGGAGTGACTTGTTATTCTGAAATACTAGTATCACAAATGTAATTTCAAAAGGATTTTCTTCTCTCATAAGCAGTTTCCAATTAATGCATACTATTACCGTACCATGAAGCATTTAACCTCTCACTAATTGCCACTAATGACATGTAACTGCATCAGTAGTTTTTTAGAATTGAGTGATGGTTTTAACACAATTCCTGGAGTCGTTCTCTCCTACTTCTTTATCAAGGAAAGAAAGATGATAAAATACATGCAATATTTTTAATTGATGACCTTTTCATTTTTCGGAGTTGGCTGATTAGTTGGAGATGTTGTTCTTGAGCACAGCATATTAGAGTGATTTCTGTTTTATACAGACATTTGACATATTTTATAGAGCACCTGTCTCATAGTCTCCTTTTCTTCTCTGTGCAATGACTTAGTGAATTCTGTGTTTGTTAGAAGCCAGATTGCAGTCCTTACATGAATTGTTAATTTTTTGGGACTCAAGATAAGAAACATTAATTGGTTTGGCAGGACCTCTTGTTTTTCTGTCATGTGGTAGAGTAAAAACTAAATAATAGACAGCCTCTTTCTAATGGAAGGAGGAGGGAATATTGCAAATTATTACCAACATGTAAAGAGGATGTCTAAAACAAAAGGGTAGCTCTCAATTGCTTCATAAGGCAGCACCAAATACAGAGTTAAAATCTAGATGATAACCTCTGTTTCTGAGAAAACCAAATGGACTGAGAAGGTGCTTGGAATTAGACTAAAACATAATATAGATTTCTTTTAGTTAACAAGAGAAGACTTAAAGATGCACTTTTTAAAAAGAGTAGCTACTTTTCCCATTAAAATTATTCATTCTACGTTAACAGATAACAGAGATGTCACTTCATTGACATCTTCCATGTTTCTGTATAATAAAAATCCAACCGTGAATTCTCAGACTCCTGAAAGCTGCCCTAATGGACACCATTGAATTAAATGGGCCCTGCAACTCTTGTCAGTGATCAGCATGCTGCAGGCCCTGGTAGTCTGCAGAGGGACAGAATAAGATACAAAATAAAATGGGCAATTTTCTGCTGCGAAATCTCAGGGTCTGTAAATTTGTTAGAAGTTACCATTCAGAATATAGTGGTGTCAGTTCTAGTCCTCTCCACTGGAGGACAGCCTGCCATAACGTCTTGCTCCCTGAGCTGGCAGTCTTACTGAGCTGGAAGAAATCTGCCTAATGTTCTCTCCGGGGAAGGATTATCAAGATTACTATTCCTACAACACAGCTCTGAAGTTTAGGCCAGAGACATATCTAGGGTTTTCCACAAGGGCAAAGTAAGTGCCTTCTCCAACCTTACTTTTCCATGACACCTGGAGATGGAAAATATCAGTAAAAATAAGAATCTGGCCACAAAGTCCAGGAAAGCAAAACATCTCTGTAGGATTTGGGCAGAGACTGTCCAGGGGTTGGCTGGCCAATAGGGTACTGAGAAGTGAAAATTCTTCGTTTTGCTAGGATTGAGAGGAAGGCTGAGGGAACTGAGAAGGAACTGAAGGCAGAGGTATGGGCTAAATGTGCTGTAAAAAATCTGCTACATCTTCCTCAAGGTCCTGATTCAGGCTTTATAAACTTGAATAGTTCACAAGGATATCATAATTTATTGCCTACCAGTGTTTGTAGTACTGGACAGAGTCTTGTACTCGAGAGTCTATTGTGTATGGAAAGTCTGTTTCCTTTTTTATTTAAAAAAAAATAAATATATATATATATATTGGGGAGGGGGGGCTTGTATGTAAAGAATAACATTTATTGTGCCTGGCTGTACCTTTGAATATTTCATTCTCATTGAACAACTTGCCTTAAAGTCATTTATTTTACTGCAGGGCATGGGCATGCAAGAGATTGAGGACTCTCACTCTATTTCAGAAAACACCATAGGGATATTCTCAACATTGCATCCTGAATAGATAAAGGATAGTGTAATGGTTGAATTAGTTGGATTTTAGAGATCAAAACTCTTGAGTTCAAATCTTAATGCAGATTTCCTTTCTGACCTTGAGTAAATCACGTGTAATCTCAGACCTCGTTTCCTTGTCTCCAAGATGAGAATAACTGTGCTGTTCTGCTTGCTAGGTTAGAACTCTAAAGATTCTGAAGTATTTTGGTAATAGCCATACACACACCCACACCTTTTGACAGCCTAATGAATGGGGAGATGCGTGGAGACTCTTCTCTGTCTGCCCTCTGCACTAGGCAAACATGGATTTAGAAGCTGCAGAGCAAATTTGTCTTTGTAAATACACATCCAAGTATCTCTGAACCATATTAATTCTTTTTAACATTATAACAGGTAAAGAAAACAAATCTATTAGTACTCCATGTAAAGTTTAGATAAGTTTTTTTAATATCTTTCGTATAAGAAGCATTTGTCAAAGCTGGCCTAAAAATGAATTATTAAACAAATGCAAGATACATAAGGGGGAGAGGTCCAGCAAATGACTACAAAGGGACTAATATAAGGTAAATGCTTGACTGGTTTCATTTTACCCTACTTCTACAATCAGGGATTTATTGTTCTTTCCTTAGTTCTCCTTGTCAATGACAAATAATGAGTTGAGAGATTAAAATTTATCTTAACTTCAATTCAGTAGAAAATTACACTTCAAGGTAAAGGAAGGCCACTAAATTCTTTTCAAGCATTATTCAATATTGTATGCTCATGAACCTTATCTTAAAAAGATAAACAAAAGAAAAAAAAATAAAACCCACAAAACCAAAACAAATCCCATCAAAGCTAAATTTAAAATTGATTGATCTTTTAAAGGAGAAAAAGATTTCCAGTAGTTGAAAGGATGTAATTTTCTACTTTAGATTGTTCATTAATATGATTGGGTTTCATAATACATACTGTCTTGACAGCATGTTCTTGAGGTTCTCAGAAATTGCTTTGGTTTACAAACATTATTTCTTACCAGTAAATTCCAGTTTCACAAAGTACACTTGGCTGAGTATGGGATAGCATGGGTGCTAGCTGTAAAATTGAGATTTCCTCTGACTCTTATCAGCTGGCATGTCAGATGTTCCCAAGCCATGTGGTTGTCTGAGAGAAGAATTCTAAGGGTGCCACAAAGCTTCTGTTGCTGGACTTGGAGATTTATGAGACTCCAGTTTCTTCCTTCACCTTTCTTCACGTTTATGATGCTTGATAAACATGAAAGGCATCCGTGGCCCCTGTTGTCTCACAGATGCATCAGTATTAGTCGATTCCAAAACACAGTCAGGTAACACGTTAGATGTTTGTCAAAAGGGAGAAACCAGCTATCTCACAATCTTACCCACAAATATACAGTAGAATCTTGTTTACATTGAAGACAATGACAATCCCCTGTTTATTTCAGCAGGAGCAGAACTGGTTTGTAAACCAAACTGTTCAGTAGTTATCAAGATTACTGGCTATCTTTCTTCTTGTAGGGTTATTATTTTTTTTTCCCTTCTTAATTCCACTAAGCCTCATTTATTACAGTCTTAGCATTTTAAGAAAATCCATTGTATCAACATGGACAAGATTATAGATCAATTTGATATCTTTAAATGTACTTTTCACAAGTATTACTATGTTAATATTTGGAAAACAGAGTTAGTTCCTCTAATGCGTTCTAGAAACTGAGTTAGTTTTACCCAAAACAGGCAAGTTAGTTTGAAACCTTGGAAAGAAGACACTGTGTGGTCTGGAGCTGTCTATTGAGAATGTAAATAGCAATGGATTGTGGCCTACAGGGCACAGCATAAACCACTCAGATGAGTACCTATCTTATTATTTGCAACATATTCAAAATACCTGTTTCTCCTTTATGATGTCGAAATGAAAACGTTGATAAATTCATGTATTTGATTATATAAGCGGTTTATAAAATCGATAGGTTTTAGTTCATTGTGGATGCAGAGAGGTTTTTGAATACACTGAATATTCAAAACAGGCCAAGACTTAAAAAAACTACCCAAGTTAAATACTAAATCTGTATTCCAGTTAGACAGCTGTGCAAACTAAGGTTTTCTGAAGTTCTTTCTTTGTGACCCGTAAATATTTGCATGACTCTTCTCAAGAAAACTTGGCAGAAGTGTTAGGCCTATTTCCAATCCTTTTCATTCTCAGCACAGGCATGGAGAATGTATTTCCAGACGTAGAGTACATGCACAGAAAACACTGAGATATCAACGCACTGATTAGTGATGGTAATTTCCAAATGCTGGCAAATCATTTAGTTGAATCACGATAGAAGAATGCAACTGAGATAATAAATAAAATTGAAATGAAATAAAATACAGTAGAAATACAATACAATAGAAATAAAATAAATGCTGCTGAAAGCTAATTAAAGTAGCTCAACTAGATAGCGGAATTGCTGGAAAAATAAAAATCTCTTGTACTTTAAAATCATGCTGTATATTCATTTGGT
>WTSP01007438.1:0-22273 GCA_025331215.1 Actenoides lindsayi | reverse complement strand
TTTTCTTTTTCTTTTTCTTTTTCTTTTTCTTTTTCTTTTTCTTTTTCTTTTTCTTTTTCTTTTTTCTTTTTCTTTTTTCTTTTTCTTTTTCTTTTTTTTTCCCAAAATTTGACATTATTGCTTTAGATGACATAGAATGAAACTATTTTCAGAATCTGCCTAGCAACAAAAGATGCTCTCTCCCCCTCTAGTGGAGGATAATAAAATTGTTTTCTGCCCGTTCTTTTCACGTGTAAGCCACCAAATAATAGTAGCAGAGTGTGAAAGCTTTTTGGAACAAGAATACATCATAATCACTGTTTAATGTATAAAATAAACGTTATACGACTAGAAGTGTAATAGAAATACTTTTATATTAATATTCTTTTCTCCAAGAGCACCAGTTTCAAAGTGATCCTTAATGGTGCGAATTGTAAAACATTTATGTGTGTAAATATTCACAGATATCTAGGCACATTTTACAATGACAACAAAGGCCCTGCAGTTAAGATTAAAAATAACTGATAATCTCAAAAGTAAACTGCAGAGTGCTTGACGCTGAACGCGGGAACAGCTTCCACGTTTGTATTTGCTGGTTTTCTACTCAGTTTAAAAAGCGTGTGCCTAAAGGATAAACTTTTTCTTTTAATCCAAATGCTTTCAGCATTTGTGGTGTTCAGCTTAAGAGAAGAGGAGGCTGCCACAAGAGTCGGCTGCAACGTCTATCCATCTCCTTTGCAAAATTAGATGGTACGATCCCCTGTTCTGTTTCAGTCTCCTAATACATTTTTAAAGAGCAGCATAAACATCTGCCAAGTTGTAAGTGCAAACTGCTTATGTAAGTAATGATTTACAGGACTAAGTCCATAATTAGGGTAGTAGAAAATACTTCTTATGTACTCCTGATTAAACAAGATGTGCCTATAATTACTCCACTTCTGATTTCCAAAATATAACAAGGCCATTGTTTCTTGGCTAGATTCCTGTTACTGTTTTCAGTGGAAAGTTTGTTTTCTTGTTCTGCTGCTGAGCTGCTTGTCAGCATATTTTTCTACTCTGTGGTTTTATTTCTTCACTTTATCTGTCAGTATTTTTCTTTCCCTTCATTGTTGCCAAGCCAAACTTCACACAGGTAGGTGGAGACGCTGTCAATCCGAGGGAATTGGGAACACGAAGGGCATGTAGGTAACTTCAGTCTTTGGCTTTTAGGGAAAGGTGCTTTCTCCACCTGCAGGTCACCGAGTGTGTTACTATGAGCGTTTTAGTTCAAATTAATTTGAGTTTGTGCATTTCTTGTTCTTACCAAGTCGCTAAGGGGTAAAAAGGATACTTAACATGGTGTTGGGTGACAGTTCTGAGTTGCCACCATCTCACTTGAGTACCAGCAAAAAGCTGATCTCTTAGCAAGGAGGAAAAGCTTTAATTTCTTGTATGGGGGAGTGACTCCAAGGACTGTGGTACGAGTCATTCGAGTTGTAATTGCCATAAGTAGCACAGACACTTAAAGAGTGAGGTGGAACAGTGCACTGAGAGAGGATATAGAGGAGATGGTGGAATACTCTTCAGAAATGCCAGTATTGCCTTCTGGTCATCTGTGCTTGAAAAATCTTCTCTAGTGTGAAAAGACCTGACAGAGGGATGGATGTAAGAAACAGTGCTGTTCTGGCTGCCACAGCAGCTCTGCACTTCCCTCCTGACTGAGATAAGCTGGTGTAAATGCATGCCAGGCCTTGAAAGTTGGGAGACTATTAGCAGCTCAGTTTGTGTGGTGTTGGTCAGTTTGGGGTCCTCTGTCCTGGCCACTCCTCCCTGCAGGTGCAGCCTTTGACTTTCTGCACCCCCAATGTGTACACAAGATCCATCAGTGACCTTGGTCTGCACATCAGTCCTTGGTACTAACTCTAACCATGGGGTGTTATCACTGCCAGAAGCAGACACTGCCTGGGAAAACAGGCTGCTAACTTCAGACAGTGCAGTGAGTTAGAAGAACTGAGCTGAAAAGTAAAATCACTGAGCAGAATTGGTTCTGTTCTCACTCAAACCAGGACAATGTCTCACAAAGGAGAAGGCACGGTGGCCACCAGCTCGGCACACTGGCCACCAGCTCGGCACAGTGGTGGGGGCTGTTGGCACAGCCAGCCCAGCCCAGCCCGGACCCGTGGGGCACCACTGCTCCTGGCAGCAACTGGCACAGGGCCAGAGCAGGAAGGCTGGTGCTGCAGGGTGTTTTACCTCCATGGCTTCATGCTTAGCTTTGTAGAAGCTAGAATTTGGCATATACAAATTCTTATTTCTATTAATTCCTTATTTTGTCAAGAATAGAAACAGCAGCTCAGTAAGGCACATCGCTTGCAATTGTGACACGCCAAACTCTTCAGTTGTGTGTGAACCAGGAATAATACCAATGAAATCAGCAGAGTGACAGCAGGTCACACTAGTGTAGTCCAAACCAAAAAGGTCCTTTAACTGGTATGCAAAGCCAATTGACACACAGAATTGAGATAGTCCCTTTGTTTTGGTTCTGCAGGAATGGGTGCTAGGTGAGAAATCAAATACCCAGACCCCTGTAAGCTCAAACATTTATAGTCATTATGTCTGCAGCCTGTCTCTGGAGGGCCTCCATAAGGGGGGCTCTGGCAGCCCCTGTTGGAAGGGGTGTCTCTTGGTGTCTTTTCCACGTGCTCTGAGTCTTTCTTCCACATACAGGCTTTATCCTGGCTCGTGGCTTTGTTCGTAGAGTTGTCAAGTTCCTTATCTTGACTTCAACTGGTTCTTGCTGGTTTATCTGCACTCCTCCAGGATGAAGCAGTCACACTTGTGAGGTTTGTATCCTTAGGTGCATTCTTGTCTGAGACCCCTTTATCACATCCAGTCATACTTGCAAAAACTACGTCCTTGCTCGAGGCCCCTCTCAACAAGGGGACACCTCCATGTTTTAATCTTTCTCCAAATCTGTCTCTGCTTTATATAAAGAAGCCATAATGAGGCACTATCTACAGAAGTTGACAGAATTTTATTGTCTTTAGATACTGCTCTTAATTATTATGTCTTGTTTCTGATTATTTTAATCTTCGAGGTCATCCTGTCCTTTAGTTTTAAGGGCCTTCCTTTCTTATTATCCTGGCTTCAGACCAGTTCATTATATGCTTATTCAACCTAAAAGTTTTTAACTCTATCCTTCCACCATCACTAAGATCAGACATGTTATGTTTTCTGAAAATGTTGAATTATTTGGTAAGGATAAACTATTTTTTAATATTTCTTTGAACCAAAATCCATCTGTATTTATAATTCCTGTATTAATTTATTTATGTTGTTGCCTATTTACTTGTTTTTATAGGTTATTTAAGTAAGGCCATTATCAAAAAAGGGAGTTGATTGTTCAACAAATAATTAGTCTATATCCTTGGAATTGTATAAAAGCTTGTTGCACTAATTAACAGTTGTTAATGCTTGCTGAGTATCTTTAGTATGCACAGTTCATAGCGCTTCGCAACTCTGTATAAGCATTATACAGGTTCACAAACAATGCCATTTACAACACAGAGAAGCCAGGAAACTCTGAGCACACTGCTGAGAGAACTGGGAATAATGAGCTTGTCCTCTGACTCCATTTTGATGACTCTTTGACCCAAAAAGCATGTAGTGCTGGATAGGCAGGTAAGGCTGATAATCCCAGGCCTCTAAGGAGGTCACAAATCACAAGCAGTAAACCTTAGAATCTCTGGTGTTCACAGCAGGTGAAGAACACTGTACATGGTTTCTTGAAATCCACCTGACATTGTTAAAGGGACTTAGAAGGATTGTGGTTGGGTGATAATTGCTGGGCTGGTAGACAGAACACATCATTAAGCATGCAGGTTAATGCATCGATTAACGAGATATCACTGGGACAAGAAGAGGAGGAGTCCCCCCTGGAGGACATTGCTTTAGGGGGCATGAAGTCAGTTTACAGCAAATCCTTGTTTAATCAAACAATCTTAGAAGAAAAAAACATCCTTATCAATTTTAGCCCCCAGGCCAATCGGGGGCAATAGATTTAATGTAACTTCATCTCAACTTTCAGAGTATAAATATTCTCTGCCCTGTCACCATGGTGTGCAGTTTTCTTGGCATCAGCCCGCTAGCACCCCATCCTGCACAGGGTTCTAATAAACTTGCTATCTATCTCCTCTCTGTGTGGATTGGATTTTGCACACTGGGTAAAATATACCTTTTTAGGACAACAACATCTGTTAGAAAGGAAGGTTCCTTGCTGCCAGCTGCAGTATTCTGAGAGTATAGAATATAGTATAGAAAATACACGTCTGACTTTTGCGTCAAAGTTAAATGCCCCTGGTCTCTCTCCCTGCAGTTCTTCTCAGGAGGTGGAGAAGCTTCTGGGTCTCATCAGTGACCTCGTCCTCAGTTTTTGTGGAAAAAAAAGTGTAATCGTGGACTAGCTAGTGATGAGGTCTTCGTTTTCCATCGTTTCTGTAGTTACAGCAGTTTTACAGAACCAAATATAATCTGACTCTGTCAACAGCCAACTGCAAACCTTCATTACCTTTTGTAGACTGAGCATCAAGTCCCTCAGCTTGATTCTGCCAGAGAGCTCCAGCCAGTTTTCATTTATCAGACCAAGGTTTTAACATACACGAGATCAGAAGAGAGAACAGTCGTCATCCGATTGCCAAGTCATGCTTTTAGTGGGAGAGCACGGGGGAAGAAAACTGTTACTACATCTTTCAAATGTTAAATTATTTTAACTAATTTCACCTCCGCTTTCATTCGCCGTGTAGTAAAAGCTCACTTATAAAGAGAAGAAAAGAAAGTCCTACCCAGGAACAAAAAATGTGTTCTGAAATTATTAATGGTAAATAATGGAATACATGTGAAAGAAGCCTGGATTCTGTAAACATGCACACTGACTGTGCAAATTGCCAGTAAGTCTTTATATAGAAAGTTTCATGTAAGACATAGGTTTCATTATTGCCTATGTTACCAAAACTCTGGTAGATGAACTCTCTAAAGCTCAATTTAGCATTAGAAAGTAGGCATTTCTTCATTTTAAAACATTTCTGTCCTTGATGGGTAACACCTATTCCACAGGCCCAACTCCACTGTAAGTTAACAGGCTTGGCACTAATCCTGCAATGTGCACATCTGGGGAGTAAATTATACAGAATCATTTTCCCCATTTTTTTTTTTTTCCCCTGTTATGTTTAGAGACCTAGATTTGCATTTCGAATTGCTGCCTATTTTGAGTCTCCTGTTTGGTGGGGTTATTGGGTTTTTAATATTTTAGAAGTCCATGTCCATCTGTTTAGTTTCTTAATTTCTGGCCCCTTGAAGACATTTCAAATTTGACACCTAAAACCTGAGAGGCTAATGACTTCTGATGCTTTGATAGCAGTGTCGTGTAGTGTTAAATGTACCCTGATGTATATCTTTCCTAAGTGCAGTTAATAATTTCTTTGCTCACAGTGAGCTGGAGTTGCCTGCAGCTGTTCCACTGAAATCTGTGGGTGGTTTTTAGCTTTGCCCCCACTGCTGGGCTGTGCTCTAACCTAGAGGCTGTGCTCTAACCTAGAGGCTGTGCAGCTGGCTTTTACCATACTTAGCGGCTAGCATAACAGCTTATTAGTCAGAACAATGAGGAGGCAGAAGCAAAACTAAAATTGAAGCTTTAAGGGTCTGACTCATTCTGTTTCTGGCACAAGGAGGTGTAAATTGCACTTCCTGAGTTCGCAGGGCACGTAGCAAACCTCAGTTACAGCCCACCCCAAAGGCATTAAGCTATGAAAAAGCCTCTTGCTCACTGCCTCAGCACGGACCCATCTAACTTGCATGTTGTTGCTTCTCATTGCTAATTTACTGCTGGTAGCCGCTTCCTGGAGGATGTTAGCTGAAAGAAGGCTTTGTGTCGCTGCAATTCTCCTTACCAGCTTTGCAGCCTTTGCTCACTGTCACCCCAGAGAGAACAGCCTGTAGTATCAGTACCCTGAGAATCTTCAGTTGCACAATACCCTGACAGCCACAGAGCCCCCATCCTCTCTTGCCCTTATCTTTTGATATTGAGGGGTGTGGATGCCCCCTCCTTGGAAGAGTTCGAGGCCAGGTTGGATGAGGGTTTGAGCAACCTGATCTAGTGGAAAGTGTCCCTGCCCACGGCAGGGACATTGAAACTAGATGATCTTTAAGGTCCCTTCCAACCTAAACCATGAGTCTATGATTGTCCTTTCATAACGTGGTGGTTGTGTTAGTGCTGTGTTGTGACAGGAGACTGTTCCTGCTGGTGCATTGTTACTGTATCCCATAGGTGGCAGAAAAGCCTACAACTATATTGCAAATGTGGATAGTTGTTTTTTTTTTTCAGAATATAATCAGATTCAGTCAGCTTTATGACTTTACAAACAGTTTAGAAATACCTTGTCTGAACATCAGCGTGACCTCTTCACAGGAGATGCCTTCCTTGCATCTCACTTTGTAATCCATGTTTTTTCTTGCTGGAAACCTGTCCCATATTTAGATTACAATTAGAATTAGGCCAGAATCAGAGATGTTCAGACCATGCTATTTGGGATTAAATTCAGTTTTCTAAATAAAGGCTTCCTGTGCCTTTTAAACCACCCCAAATTGCCTAAAACATCCATATGGGGCTGTCAGATATGATGGAGCTGTGAGAATAAGGAGACCCTTAGTATCCTTGAGCACAGAGTGGTTGGAAGGTGGGACACTCTGAGAGCTGCCTGGGTTTTACGTAGGTGAAATCCCCTCTGTGCCATCAGCAGACAGTGTGGAGTCAGTACGGTCACAGCTACCACCACTGTTGAAAGGGCAGCTCCTCACGTCACACAGCAGCGTCACTGACGCTTCACCACAATACTGGCTGGGTAATTAGTGAATACTAGGTCCTGAATGGCAGACTGGCCTGCCCATCTTCAGACGGTGGCATTTCCTTCTGCTGGGAGTGGATTCCTTTTGATTTGCATTACCAGTCCAGCAGCTAAATATATAAGTGTTCTAAATCTTTTTATTTCCGCAGCGACCAACCATCACTTCCAGATTTTCAGTTATTCAGATAAAAAAGTTGCAAATATATTTAGTCAAAACTAGCACGGAGTTTTAAAAGTTAACTGACATTGCAATTATAAAAGATAGCATAAGCCAGGTCAGAGTAGGAATCTGATTTTAATTTCCTTTGAATCTTTTCTAATTTATTTATCAGTGTGGTATCAGTGTAAAGCTTATTAGTAGTAACTGAAATAATACAACTAACATATACCATGGGTTTATGCTTTTGCATAAGTCCCAAAATGGAAAAGCTGTTCTTTTATAGATAGTCTAACTTAACCCTCCAAATGAAATCCGTGATGCTCTTAAAATTAAGCTTTAGCTTCATGTATAAGTATTGCTGATGCACAAAAAGCTTTCATTTCCTATCAACTTCAGTGTTAATTTTTTTTTTTAAGTTTTTGTAACATTGGAAAACCTGCAAGATGAAGACTTCTATGCTAGGAAACTCCTTCAACTATATGTCCTGGGTTCAATTAGGGTTCATTATCACAAAGAGCTGCTGGAGGGGCCCCGGTTGGGATAAACAACAGAACCAGCCAATGGGACATTCAGTACCATGCTGAGTCGTATCCTATATAAGAAGAGGGCTGTCCCAGGGTGCCCCACCTGTTTTCAACTTGCTTCAGTGTGTAGCTTCAGTGCAGCTGGAGCAGGGAAAGTTGGCATCTCAGGCACAGGTAGAGCCTTCCTGGTTTCTATTACTTGCTTTGTATATGATTCCATTAGTACTATCATTAGGACTGCTGTTTTCTTCCTTCTTCATGCTGTTTTATTAAACTGTCCTTATCTCAGCCCCTGGGGTCTTTCTTTTTTTTCTTCCTTCCAATTCTCCTTTCCATCTGACAGGAGAGGGTGTGGGGGGGGAGAAGTGGTGGGTGAGTGGCTTTGTGGAGTTTAGCTGCCAATAGAGGTTAAACCATGACGCTGTGGCAGAGGGCCATGGAAAAAATCCTAGAAAAATAGAAATATCAACAGAAAAAAAAGATTCCTCAAATATCCTGGAAAGTTATTAGTGTGGCATTGAGTGCTATGCAATCTAGACCTTATATGAAGTCCTGGAATTGTTGTGGTTAAGCTCATGAAATGTTAGAGGAACTGCTAAATTAGAATCATCTATCTCTTAGGGTCTGCCAGGATGAACCCAATGCTCCTCTTGGTTATTTTGGTAGCTGAATAGCCTACCAAATGAGGATAGCTTAAAGATGGCTTAAAACTTTGCTATCTCAGAAATCATGTTTCTTCAGCCAGACAAGTAAAACCTGTGGGGCTTTGTTTCAGTATTTCTTACCCACATATAATCACTATTAAGCTATTGTAGTCACACTAAGGCTGAAGCCCATCTAATCTAAATCAGAGCAATAGACAGCAATTGCTTTTGTGGCAGATGAAAACAAAATTGTTGCCAACCCAGTGACTCAACTCTCACATTTCCAGTGAAAATCCTGAGGAAGCTCTGATATGTGAAGTCAAAGAAGTCTCTGCCATCCCAGACATTGCATTTAATTTTGCTTTGTTTTAAAAAAAAACCAAAAAGTCACGTTTGTGAAGAGTGACATATTGTCCTGGTTTGAGTGAGAACAGAGCTAATTCTGTTCAGTGATTTTACTTTTCAGCTCAGTTCTTCTAACTCACTGCACTGTCTGAAGTCAGCAGTGGGTTTTCCCAGGCTGTCTCTTCTTCTGGCAGTGAGAACAGCCCATGTTTAGAGTCAGTACCAGGGGTTGGTGTGCAGACCAAGGTCACTGTTGGAGCTTGTGTACACATTGGGGGTGCAGAAAGTCAAAGGCTGCACCTGCAGGGAGGAGCAGCCAGGACAGATGACCCCAAACTGACCAGGAAGGTTTTCCATCCCATATACATCATATTCAGTATGAAGCTGAGGGATCAGGAGAGTCTTATCCTGCTTTGCTCAGCTTGTCTTAGGTCCTGTTCCTGTTTCTTCCTTGGCCAGCATCCAAGGAGGACTCTGTGTCTGTTCTGCCTCCCCATCTGTGTGTTCCTGAATCCAGTCCCAGAATCCAGATCCTGAACACAGTTCCTATCTGCTGCTGGGCCCAGTCTGGGACTTTCCCAGTGCCTGCTCCACAGCATCAGTGGTGACAGTGATGTAATTGCCACAGGGGTGGGTTGGGTTTGATACAGGCTTTGTGTATATTTGTATATATTCCATTTTTATTATTATTATAATTTTCATTAAAGCTGTTCTGGTTTCCTTTTCTTATCACTAAGTCTCTCTCTGTTATTCCTTTTCTCTTCCCCTTTGGGGAGGGAGGGGCGTTGACAGACAACATCTGCTATAGGTCTAAAGGGGTGCCCTGGCCCTAAACTGGGATACATATATGCAAAATATAGGTGAAAATACTGTATGCATTCCTAATCAGACAGGCAGTACGAGGACACGTCGCATGTGAAAGTTTTGCTCTAATATGATGCTGCTGCCTGCCTGCATTGCTCACAAAGGATTCACTGCAGTAAGACACGTTGATATTGATCATTTCCTGTTAAAATCCATCTGATATTGCAGCCTACCTCCTATTAGCCATCTTACATCAAAGCACAGACAGGAGGTTCCTGTTAAACGACGAGCCAGGAACAGTGCAGGCAGCCCGGAGCTGCTGCCCACGCTGAGCGTGAACCGTGCTTGACTGTGTCGTGGGCTAAGGCTTGAATGAACGAGTCCTACGACTGCCTTACAGAAGCTGTGACCAACTCATAAACTGCTATTTCACAGTGTGCCTGTGTGCTGGTTGGCAAGGGGTAAGGCCAGCGACCGGGCAAAGGACAGATGCTCAGATGAACTGGTGCTCCAACTCAAACCGGGACACGACTGAGCTAAATCAGTACACAGATCTAAACTGCAGATAAAACCCATAAGCTATAGTTTCCTTTTGTCCATACATAGGAAATGTCAGACTGATAGGTGGAGGACTAAGCAAAGCGTTAGTTATTTATGCACGTAAAAAGTTGACTTCCTAGGGCCTCTGACAACCACAGGAGACGGCGCTTGAATTTAATGTCTATTTTGCATATTCTAGCAAAACCAATAGCAGTTTGCTGCTTATTTGGTGCATGCTTTCAATGAATTTATACAATAAATGGAAGATAAAGTGCCTACTGTATACATGTATGTAAATATTTATGGCTGAAGTACCTAGATGCTCTACTTGCCCAACAGATTATACTAGGAGACTGGAAGGCTGATTTGTGACGATGCAGCGTGTTTTTATAATAGCTCCAGCCATGGGTATTGGCAGTGTTGAACTGAAGCTGTGTGACTGCCCAGAGCCCCAGTGAAAACAGAAGCTGGCCTGTGTGGAGCAGTTTGAAGCTTTGGAGCTGTAATGCTGCAGTGATGTTGACAGGAAGAGGCGACTCTGCTTCCTGTGATGGAAGCTGTCGCTGCTGGCTACTGCTTGCCCTTTTGCTTAAAGAAAAGAAAAATAGTTAATGTTTCTCTTTTTTTTGGGAAAAAAAAGTACACTTGCAATGTGTGGCTCTGATATATCCATCAAAATCAACCTATACTGTGGTTTTCCCCAAATTTTTGCAGCATGTGTAGAGTATTTCAAAGCATGCTTAGCTCTTCTGCATGTGCTGAGAGGCCACCTGTATCTATGGAGACTCGATGCTGCTTTCTTGAACCATGCAGACTCAGTGAGGAGATGCTGACTGCCCCATCCATACACTGTCTGTATTCAGAAGATAACTATAGGTGAATTATGTAAAATCTAGCTTTACAGTTTTGTCAAGTTAAACTACATGCAGTACCTGTGTTTATACTTTCTTAACTGATGGTCACACGGGAAAAAGCAGAGACTCCTCGCATCACTTACTGCATCCTCCTTGCCTCTGAAATACCTTGTTTTTCTTTTTTTTTTGAGTGCTTGTCTGTGTTTAAATTCGTTCTTCTCAACTAATTCAGTGTTAAATGCAGCTTCATGGTAATGTGTACTTTGTTTAAATGCAGGGAGTACCTATTAAAGGTGCCTGAACATCAAACACAAAATAAATTGCAAGTTATCGCGAGGAAACCCAGTGTTTAAGACTGCATTTAAAAGATTCTACGTTTAAACGAGATGAAGAAAATATTACAGCTTGGGGAGGCATTAAAATATCAGAAATACAAAAACCCTGAGACAGCTAAACTTCAGCGGAGGACTGATGCTTACAACAGAATAATTTCGAAGACTTTGTGCATGTAACATTTTTTTTAAATGTGTGGTTTTGGGTTTTTTTAATTTAAGTAAAGCCACTTGCTAGCAAGTATCAGCAAAGCCAATTTATCTTAAAATGAAAAGTCGTATCCAGGTGACTAAAATTTTATCTCAAGTACTATTCAGAACTGTTATCTATTTAGATAACTGAAAATGAGCATTCAGAGCAGATTGTCATATTAAGCACCAGATAGATACTGTCAGGTATTTTTCTAGTAACTGTAGTACTCATGAAGGATTCTGGAGTCATGCTTTTGGAATCTCAACTATTTTAGCCATTAGGGTTATTGTATTGCAAGTTTATTTCCCTGCGCTACCCATCTGTCAATTGAGGACCAACAAGAAGGCTCAATTTGCAGCGTACTCTCTTTGTTTGTTCCTTGCTTTAAGCTGTGAAATAGCATCAAAGGCATCAATTTTTAGCTATCAAAAATCATGCTTTTTATGGTGAACGTACTTTTCATTTGCATACTCTCTGTAATCATCTTTCTGCTAACTAGCCATCGAAAGGAGACGGTTAAAGATACACTTTACAAGTTCTGGTATGATATTATTTCAACCATGAAAACCAATATATCACATGTAAAGTTTACAGTAAAATCAGCTAAAATCTGTGCGTAACTTTCTTATTATGAATAGCTGTTAATTGTGGTTGTGGGGAAAAATAGCACCGAGCTCACTGAACAAATTGTGATACCTTTGACTTTGGTTTTTTTTTTGTGTGTGTGTGTGTGTGTGTGTTACAGGATTTGGGAGCTGGCTTTAAAGATCCTGAGCATGTTCAGTAGTTCATCAGAAGGAAAACGGTCAGTATCACTGCATATAGAAAATGTAGTAAAAAAACATCCCTTGTAGAGTTGATTTCATTTGTATTGCTTTGGACAGATTGCCAATACCAAAGATAGTTTGACAGTGCTTTTAAATGGAGGAAGAAGTTCACTGTTTTCTCCTGTGCCATCACCTCCTCTGCCTTTCCTTCTTCTGAGACCTTGGTGCCATATGTTATACAGCACAAGCACTTGATGTGAGAACTCCACAATTTGTAATCTAGATAATTTTTGGAGTACAAGGAGCACATGGTACAAGAACTTCCACTTGGGCACTTAAACAGTGTTTTGCTCTATATGCTGGCCTCTGCAGTACTTACCACTGGTGCACTCGGTGAAATACCAGCTCATCAGTTGTGTTTGGATTATAATAAAGCTTAAAGCTATATGCCTACTACTGATAGAAGGCATGAAACAAAGACTGGAAGATATATTCAAAACAGAACTTCCTTTGCCAGCTGTGCTTAGAGATACTTTTGCCAAAACAGCTGTCAATTGTTTTAATTGTAGTTCTTATAATCATCACTGTAATTAGCTACTGCGGCTTCTACAGACAAGGAAAACATGCTGGCTCAAATAAAAAGGCCCCAAACCCTGTGATTATTCATAGACTGCAAATGAGTTTGCATATTCTGCTGTTTCTGATAACAGCTGTTGGAAGACACCCTGATAACGCTGTTTTACATTTATCAGCCTTTGTTGTTTTGTTGTTTGCACTGTTGTTACTTTAACCCTGTGGTTTATGGCCAGCGAAGCAAAAAGCTGCAAACTAAGCTATTCAACAGGCAAAGACTGGGTGCACTTGATACGTAGCAAATACTAACAACGTACCTATGTAGTGAGTTAGGGGACTGGTATTAGATGTAAAGCTCTCTCTCTTCCACCGTCTAATAAGGTACAATCATTAGCACTGTAAAATAAAGAAGAAAACCTCAGATACTCCTGCACAAAGTGGTTTTATGACACTGGCTGGAACTTAAAGGAAGTTGAACTTTAGCACTCTTCATATCCTTGTTATGGCCATACTACTATGAAGCTTACTATGAAACAAGCCTGAGTATGAGTTGGCCTATGAAAATGCTGCAGGTTTGCCAAAGAAGATCTAAACCAGGACTTAATTCAAAAGAAATGAAAGCCTACTTTCACCAGGCTGCGGTAAAAGTGATTATGATAGAGAATGCAGAATCCAGCTGCAGGTTAAGTGTTGTTAGATAGGAAAATAAAAACATAAAGTAAGTTGGGATCACAGCCTTTGCAAATACAGAATCAACTTGCAGAATCAAGTACCAGAACTGGGTTTAATATTTGAAAAGGTGTGCAGTAATTCTTCTTTACTCATTACAATTAAGTTTAATTAAGATTTTAGCAAGCTAACAATTTTTTTTTGTGAATTTATCCCTTTTACTGTCGAATTCTGAACCATGTAAAAATCAGGAATACAAATCCTTTTTCTTTATTCACTTAAAGCAAGAAATAAATGGGTCTCCCCTCGCCAGAGAGATCAGCTCCAGCGCAGTCAGAATGGCAGCAAGAAGGCCCAGCAAAGGCCTTTCCGCAGCCGGGAGCTCGCCTGGGCTGTGTCAGGGGCCGGCAGCGGGTGGGCAGCGGCTGCTGGGGCGGCCCGGGCCGGGCGGCAGTGCTGGAGGTTCTCAGAACGAGCCGTTTAGGCGCCAACGGGCACGCGCCGCGACCACCGCCAACCCCAACCCGCTCCCCTCACGACAGAGCCCTTCGGGAGCGAACGAGCAGCGGGTGGAGGTCACCGCGGGTGTCACCCGGGAGCCACCAGCCCGGGCACACAGGGCACGGCGGTTCACACGCCAGGGCGCTGGAAGCTCTGCCGACTTCTTCGCTTCGGTCTTTCCTGCTCAGGCCAGCCCTGGGGAGTCCCAGGCTTTGGAGATGACAGAGAAAGTCCGGAGGAAGGAAGATCTTCCCCTTGGTTGAGGAGAGTCAAGGTAGAGAACAGTTAAGAAAACTGGATATCACAAGTCCATGGGTCCTGATGGGATGCACCCGTGAGTGCTGAGGGACATGACAGAATTCATTGCTGGGCTGCCCTCCATCATCTCTGAAAGCTTCTGGAGAACAGGCGAGATGCCTGAGGACTGGAGGAAAGCCAATCTCACTCCAGTCTTTAAAAAGAGTAAGAAGGAAGACCCAGGAAACTACAGGCCAGTCAGCCTCACCTCCATCCCTGGAAAGATGATGGAACAGCTTGTTCTGGGTGTCATCTCAAAGCATGTGGAAGAAATGAGGGTTATCAGGTGTAGCCAGTGTGGATTCACCAAAGGGAAGCAGTGTCTGACTAATTAAATAGCCTTCTATGAGGGCATGACTGGATGGATACATGAGGGGACAGAGGATGTTGTCTTCCTTGACTTCAGCAAGGCTTTTGACACCATCTCCCACAGCATCCTCATAGGCAAGCTTAGGACGTGTGGGTTAGTTGAATGGACAGTGAGATGGATTGAAAACTGGATGAAAGGTAGAGCTCAGAGGGTTGTGATTAGTGGCACAGAGTCTAGTTGGAGGCCCCTGACAAGTGGTGTTCCCCAGGGGTCAGTACTGGGTCCAGCCCTATTCCATATATTCATCAATGACATGGATGAAGGGACAGAAGGTATGCTCAGCAAATTTGCTGATGACACAAAACTGGGAGGAGTGGTTGACACACCAGAAGGCTGTGCTGTCATTCAGCAAGATCTGGACAGGCTGGAGAGTTGAGCTGAGAGAAACTATGAAATTCAACAAGGACAAGCATAGTCTCCTGCACTTAGGGAGTACTCTGAGGGTGACAGAGCACTGGAAGATGCTCCCCAGAGAGATGGTGGCATCTCCATCTCTGGGAACATTCAAAACCTATCTGGACACATCCCTGTGGGATCTTCTCTAGGTGAACCTACCTTGGCAGGGGGTTTGGACTAGTTGATCTCCAGAGGTCCCTTCCAGCCCCTATCATTCTGTGATTCCGTGTAATGAGTCAGTAGGCAAATGGAAACACTTAAGACAAAGTTGTATCTCATTAAGTCCTTAGGAATTTTAATGAAATGTTAGGACTAAAGCTAGTGAGTAATGGCAATGCCTCGTTAGAGTGCAGTTGTACAAAAGGCTCTGTTAACAATAATAATACATTTTTACAGCGTGTTTATCCAACAGCCTCGGAAATCATAAAAACCTTAATTGAGTCTTAACTATAGCCTGTGATAATTTAGCCTTATTATATCAATTTTGTGGATGGAAAGAGAAAGACAGAGAGATCAAGTGATTCACTCAGGAACAGAACCCAGAACCATGTGCACAAGTGGGTTATCCCAGCCAAGAAGAACTGATATCAAACAAGTGAAAGTGGGATGTCAGGTATGAACATTATAGGCTTCCAAACCCATGATATAATTACTGAGGAAATGCTCATCAGACAAGGAAATGGTGTTGATGTGGACTAACAGCAGGTAAGTTTCTTTCATTTGCTCTTTAATTTTGTAATTCTCACTGGACCTTGGCAGGTTCATTCATAAGCACCAGGAATTTCCTACCGGTTATGTTGATTTACTGAGGTACAAATCTAAAAATGAAGGATATTTTAAGCAATGGCCGTTAGGCCTGAATCGGTCAGCTGTGTTATTCATATTATTTGTGACCTCAAAGAAGAGGACAGCATGACTGTGTCAAATTTTCTATAAGACATTAAGCAGGATGTAAAAATAAGGGCAAAACAGTTAATAAAATGTCTCTCCAAGTACCATTCCAGTCTCCTTCAACACTCTCAGCTCTTGGAAAATACCCCAAACATTTAACAGCTG
This sequence comes from Actenoides lindsayi, assembly GCA_025331215.1. NCBI lineage: Eukaryota > Metazoa > Chordata > Aves > Coraciiformes > Alcedinidae > Actenoides > Actenoides lindsayi. The sequence goes on along the minus strand of WTSP01007438.1, from coordinate 6,391 downwards.
TTTTGGCTTCCTTTTCTTACTGAATATCCTGGAAAATGCTTAATCTGTCACTCATTAATTTTAGTCTGATTTAACGTAGCTCAGAACAAGATGTACAAAAGTTTCATCTTTAGCAAGCATCACAGACTCTATTCCAGGCAAAAAGAATCCTTACTCTTTTTTCCACTCTTGGTACCGTTCATCACTTGCTTCTTACTTACAATGGCAGTTTGTTTCACGTGCCTGATTGGTTTTACTACCCTTTGGAGTTCCTTTTTGATTATTCCTAATATGTCCATGATATTTGATAAATTCTGAAACTTCTGAAGTTTCTAGAACACCACAATCTTTATGCAAATGTACCAGTGACGAGCGGTGTCCCTCAGGGGTTGGTACTGGGACCAGTGCTGTTTAACATCTTTGTGGTGATATGGACAGTGAAAATGAGTGCACCCTCAGCAAGTCTGCTGACAACACCAAGTTGGGTGGTAGTACAAGGGCTTGTAGTGATACGTTGAGGGGTAATGGCTTTAAGATGGATGAGGGCAGATTTAGAGTAGGTATTAGGAAGAAATTCTTTAGAGTGAGGGTGGTGAAACACTGCAACATGTTTCCCAGGGAGGTTGTGGATGCCCCCTCCCTGGAAGTGTTCAAGGCCAGGTTGGATAGGGCCTTGAGCAACCTGGTCTAGTGGGAGGTGTCCCTGCCCATGGCAGGGGGGTTGGAACGAGATGATCTTTAAGGTCCCGTCCAACCAAAACCATTCTATGATTCTATGCTAATGGCCTGCAGATGGTGGCAGGACTATGATTCTGTCCCAGCAAGAGCAGTATGGTTGGATATGGATTTTTTATACTGTAATTACTTCCTAATTTCGGAACAGGTATCTTGCAAGTGTCATTGTTCACAGACATCATTCTAGAATTGATTCTGTAAATTAAGTTTGTTATTTAATTTTATATAGCTCTGCTAGATGATCTACAGGCAGTTGGACTAGATTACTCTTGTAGGTCCCTTCCAACTGAAACAGTTCTGTTCTGTTCTATTCTATTCTATAGACACAGCTATCAATGTACTTGCATCTGCCTAAGGGTGCTAGAGGAGACTCACTGTCTCAGAGCAAAATCTGGAGAAGAAACATTAACATAAAAGAGAATCAGGCACAAGGGAGAAAAAATGGGAAAGGAAACAATGTGTTGGGTTATTTTTTATAAATCAAAGCTTGCTTTTTATTTCCACACCCTATGTAATAACCCAGCAGTGGAATGCAAATTAGCCTGCATGGTGTTTTAAACAATAGCCTTTGTGTTCCAAACCACACTGACAAAGCAGAACAATCCAAGCAAAACATGCTCACACAACCTTTTGCCAGTAATGTGCTAAACAGCTTTGTTGGAAACATCTAATGCTGTGAGTGAACCTGTTTTGGAAAGTAATCATGTAAGTTCAACTTCTCTTTACTGAGCTGAGAATCTATATCCTTCTTCCTCGAGCTGAATTTCCATCTGTTCCATCACTACAAGTTCAGGGAAGTCAATATGGTCCTACTATGAGTGCTACTGCAGCTCCAGGCCTAGGAAGACAGGCTGGATATATACCAGCAAGGGCATCATTCCATTTCCGGGACCATTCTTACGAATGAAAAAATGCACTGAAAAACACACGGCTTCACTGTCAGAGACCACACTACTCACCATGCTTGCAAATACAGAAACCAAGATGGATCACCAAAATCGATCTCCTTTCGCTTTGAAGGCAGTGAGAGAGAATACTCCTGATATACATGGTGCCTGCTTTACTCCAGAGCAGAAATATTGAAAGGTAAAAACATGCATAAAAGCATGCTTTCTCCTGAAATAGCTACAGTTTGGAAAACTGATCCGATGATTGCAGTTACTGCTGGCAAATGGCAGCTCCTGTAGAAGGAAACATATTTGCTGGTCTATTAAACTGCTGTCTAGTCTCCACCCTATTTAGACCCAAGGATGGTTTTCAATCAGCATGTGTAAAATCTCCCAACCTATCTTTACATGTGGGCAAAACCACATCGCCTGAGAGAGCTTCCTGGAACTAGTGTCAAAAAGCTTTGCTGGACAGTAGAACGTTTATAGTGAAGGCAAGCTTGAAGATACACTCCAAGGTGTTTGTATCGACGTTCTCTGAATGATAACCCATCAACAGCCATCACCACTCTGAAATCCTCTCTATAAATCATCAGAAGACATCCTCTTCATTAACAACGGGGAATATATGAGTATCATAACTAGCAGTACCAACCATAATCCACCAAAGGGAAAAGGATCAGAACGAGGATGATCAGTGTCTGCGTCTCTTTTCTACGTGGCGTATAGTTCTCAGCCAAGTTAAGCCTGTGATTACTCACTGTGGGAAAGCAGGTTGGCTGCTTCTGTTGTTTGAGCTTCTCAGCCACTATAAAATGGTCCAATGTCTGGACAACTGCAGAGGAAGAGCAGGGACAAAACAGCTAAAGCATAAACACACAACAAAGCAAAAGCAGCAATTTTAGAACACTCATATGAGATAAGGGGGAAAAGCCAGAAGTAGGTTCCATCCATCATTAGCTTCTGCCTGCTTGACAGAAATTCCACTGGCTTTACCCCTTACTTTCATTAGGAGGAACTCTTGGAAAAAAAGATGCTTTGATGCTTCTGGAATGTTTAGCATCTTGTTAAATATATCTGGCTGAGCATATTTGTTTGAAAAGGTGTGTGGTTGCCTTATCTCGTGGTCTATGATCACCTTACTTAATGCAAAAATCTGGTGTTACCTAAAGGTTTATCAACTGGAAATTAACTGTAAACTCTACCTTTAAAACATAATGAAATTACTATGGTTATAACAGCCACCATAAATCTGCCTTAGTGACTAAACTTAGGACCATCTGATCCTAAGGCTAAAACACCGAAGAAGCCACAGAAAGGGAAAACTGAGAGCTCCTTCCTGGTATCTAGGACATAAAAGACTCTTTGTCAGGGCAAAAAGCTCTTGTTAACAAGACACTCCAAAGGGAGACCTCGATCACTCTATTCGTGTTACCAAAAGTCTGTAGAGATGACAGTTTCCACCACTATTCAGGTTTCAACTTGTGGTTATTCTAAATCTGGTACTGTGTTTGCAATGCAGTTAACTGATAACCATAGCGGGCCTCTTCATGCTGTGTTACTCCAGTCTTCAGACAGCACTTTTTTTTTTCCATCTATCAGCTTGGACTTTCCCCACCACCCTGTAGCAGAACTCTTCTTACCTTCTCCCTCCTCCCCTGTTTTAACACTGTGCATAACAGGATGAAATAAGTAAAGTAGCAGGAGCTCCATTTTTTTACGGTGAAAAAAAAAATCCTAATTAAGAAGCATGTATGTTGTTTTATTTTCTAGTATTTGTCTGACATAATTTTTACCTTTCATTGCTAATATGGACCTATGGTATCATTACATGGTTTGCTTTCATACTTTTATATAGTGCTTCAGTGATACCGAAACAACATCTGGAAGACATGTTTAGTAGGTGTGAACGTACACTTCAGAGTTGATATGTTGTCTCTGACATCCTGTGATGTTTTCTTCACTGAACTCTACATTTAAACAAGCACTCAGGCAAGTGCAGTCCCACAGTAGCCTGCAAGGCTCCACAGATTGGCCATTTTTTTTTTCCAAGTTATTACCTGGATACCATTCTTTCTGTTTGTGTTACACTGTGAGGCAGGAAACTTTTTGTTCGTTGTCACACCTAACATCCAGAGCTCATTCCAACTGGCAAAGTGGAGCTCGTTGTCAGCTGGCTTTAGTTTGCAGTTCATGTGCAGTATGTACGATGATACTAAGCTCAAATAAATGCTTAGCTGAAAACAGCTTATCTGCTGCCTGATCGTGGAAGAAATTGGCAAGTGGTTGGGATCATGCCTCCTCGTTTTTCATTTGTGCTTTTGGTTTCAGTGGAGGATCTCATTAGTTCATCTAAACTCACTCCTAAATAAGCTGTTTTCCTCTTCTCATGTTCATCTGCCTGTTAGAGCTGCAAAAGATCATATACACAAGACCACTGCTTTCAAATGTAAATATCACAAGTTAAGCATATAAACACGTAGTGAACCATACAGTAATGCAGCAGTTACTTACATTTTATCCTGAAGTACACTATAATTTTTTTCCTGTTGTCCCCAAAGCCTGAGACTCCTGAGGGCTGGCCTTAGCAGGAAAGACTGAAGCAAAGAAGGCATTCAGTAATTCCACCTTCTCTGCATCCTGTGTCACCAAGGGTACCTGTCTCGTTCAACTGTGGGCCCACGTTTTCTCTAGTTTTCCTTTTGCCTCTGATGTTCTTGAGGAAACCCTTCCTGTTGACCTTGACATCCCTAGCCAGGTTTAATTCCAAGGAGATCTTGGCTTTCCTCCTTTCATCTCTGCATATTCTGACAGCATTCTTATAATCTTCCCAAGTGGTCAGTCCCTTCTTCCACATGCTGTATACTTCCTTCTTCCACTTGAGCTTTTTCAGAAGCTCCCTACTCAACCATGCAGATCTCCTGCTTCCTTTGCCTGATTTCTTACTCTTAGGGATGCACTGATCCTGAGTTTGGAGGAAGTAGTGTTTGAATATCAAACAGCTCTCTTGAGCTCCCCTTACATTCTGATGCCCTAACCGATGGAATTTCTCCAAGTGGTGATTAATGTGGGATTGAGCTGAGTTCAGACCTTGCCTGAGCTCCTGGGGTATTACTTCATGAAAACTGTTATTATGGGAAATCATTCTGCTCCTTCTCTGATGAGCCTTGCCCCCCAGAGCTGGCACGCCTTGGGAACGGCTGCTATTGTGTGGCATTACTCTCTCTGTCTGAATGTGTTTCTTTTGCTGCTTTTCGGGTGGTTTATTGTTAGAGTTTTGGCCAGGAATGCTGCTACCTTAAGACCCCCTGATGCTCCTGCACACACCACCCCCCCACCCACCTACGCACACATCCCACTCCTCCACCAGCCCCGCAGGAAGCCTTGTGGCAAACACAAGCACCCCCACTCCAGGCCAAACGGCCCGACTTGCCCCAGTCTACAGCCTCAGAAAGCATTTCAAGAAGTCACACTGACTGGCAAGAGGTGGTGATTTGGAGACAGAAACGGGGGAAAGCTCAGCCCAAGGGCAAAGTTGGCCTAAGCCAGAACCAGCAGAGTAGAGACTGAAGTTACTGCTAGTACCGTGCCTGTGAAAGAGTTACGATGTGCAAGAAGGGATTATGGCTGTGGTGGTGGTGAACCCATAATGACCTGGTTGTTGTGGTGCTGGGACACTGGGGCTGATATAGTAGAGCTGGAGAACAAAGAATTTTCTCTCAAAACCCTGCTAAGGGCTTCCACTGAGCACTTTGTGTCTGTCCCTGGACTTGCACTGAGACAGCGTAAAAGTCAAAACAGATAGCTTTGATTTATTAAAGCAGCAGATCCAATAGGTTCAGAATTGCCATTGATAAATGCACTAACTGCAAAAAGGATAATTGAGCTTGAGTTAGGAATGAATTCCCAGGTAACATCTGACACAACTGGAGACAGAAGCCTTTATAAATAGCACTAATATAGAATAGTGACGCTAGTAAAAGGTGTACCATATACTGAAGGCACAATTCTTACCAAAAAGGCATCCCTGTCTTCAGGGGAGGAAGAGGAGTACAGCCATCAACCATCTCTGCTAGACTTCCAGTCTTCTTCCCACCACAGCCAGCAGACAGACAGGCATTACCCTTGTGACTTTTTATACCCTGATCCTGGCTGTCACTGCTTCTAGAGAGTTGAGTGACATAGTCATGTATGTTTGGCATATACTCTGTTAGGCTCATTACCACAATTAGAGGTGTATACTTTAATTGGTATACCAAAGGAATAGGATGTCATCCAGAGGGACCTGGACAAGCTGAAGAAGTGGGCCCAGGTGAACCTCGTGAGGTTCAACAACACCAAGTGCAGGGTCCTGCACCTGGGTTGGAACAATCCTGGTTATAAATACAGGCTGGAGGATGAGGTGATAGAGAGCAGCCCTGGGGAAAAGGGCTTGGGGTGTTTTGGTAGATGAGAAGGTGGATATGAGCAAACAATACACACTTGCAGTCCAAAAGGCCAGTTGCATCCTGGGCTGCATCAAAAGAAGTGTGGCCAGCAGGTCGAGGGAGGTGATTCTGCCGCTCTGCTCTGGTGAGACCTCAGCTGGAGTGCTGCATCCAGCTCTGGAGCCCTCAGTGCAGGAGGGGCATGGACCTGATGGAGCCAGTCCCGAGGAGGGCCACGAAAATGCTCAGAGGGCTGGAGCACCTCTCCTACAAGGACAGACTGAGGGAGTTGGGGTTGTTCAGGCTGGAGAAGAGAAGGCTCCAGGGAGACCTTATTGTGGCCTTCCAGTATCTGAAGGGGGC
>WTSP01007437.1:50178-70665 GCA_025331215.1 Actenoides lindsayi | reverse complement strand
AAGGAAAGGAAAGGAAAGGAAAGGAAAGGAAAGGAAAGGAAAGGAAAGGAAAGGAAAGGAAAGGAAAGGAAAGGAGCAGTTCAAACACTAAAGAATGTCCAGACTTGCTATGGAAAAGGGACAATCTGTAGCCCAAGTCTAAGGCAAGGATATTTTTGTACTGCAAACGGCACACCCCCGGCTGCTGCTGCTGGAAGTGTGAGGTGAGACCAGTGACCTGTTTGGCTGCAGCAGAGCTGCAGAGGCAGCTGTAACCGGGCTGCCGTGACACAGACAAGCTGTCGGCTCAGCGGGGCGGTGGTACCACTTGTGGGTGAGGTGAGATGGACACAAGGAAAAGGGAGACTGTGCAGAAATACTTAGATTAAAAAAAGATAAAAAATGACTTAACCCAGATGACCAGCCATGTTCTCAAAAGGAAATAATAACCTGCCAGAGGGCAATGAAACTTGCTAACATTTGTCAAGCAATGCTGAGGAATTGCAGAAAGTAGCAAAATCATGAGCTACTGAAAGTAAAAAGAAAACAGAAGAGACACACTGCTGCTGAAGATTGATAGCCCTGAAAAGCTCCCAGGTCTCCAAGGAGACCAGGGGTCACATTATGCAAAGATAATGCCCAAATCAGTAGCTGGTTTCACAGGGCTGTGCCATGGAAAGGGGAGGAGCGTTGGGCAGCAGCCGCTGCCAGCTGCCTGTGGCAGAGCAGGGAGAAGAAGCTGCTAAGGATGTAAAGGGTGGTGATGCCCTGCCTGCTGCCAGCCAGCCAGGGGCTTTCTGAGCACAGCACTACACTTGTTCCTTACCCCACGCATTTTTCTGATCCCTTTTGAATCCAGTTCCAAGTTTCCACTGGTTGCACTCTTTGGAGTGAGATGGTGTCATCAGTTGACCTTTGCATAGGAGGCTGACACGTAATGTCAGCAAGGGCAAGCAGAAAGCATCAGGAGCTGACTTCAGCTCAGGGTACCGAAACGACAGGCTGCTGAGGTGAGGCTGGTGTAGCATTTGGCTGGGGCTGGAGACCACAGCCAGCAACTCGCTCTTCTCGTTCAAACTGAATGAAAGCTGATAATCAAAATTAGCATTCAGTTTTTCTCAGGAAGTCTTTCTTTTTCCAGAAACAAGCAGTGAGGATGAAGCCCTGTCTAGGAAAACCATTACTGGCCTGGGTTATTTGCATGGGCCGTGCTATTCAGAGTAGGACAGCAGTGGTTCCATGTGATCAATGGCAGACTCCATCCACACATCAGGGTGTGTGCCCACTTGCAAGGGAAAGTTCTGGTCGGTTCAGCGAAGCACTGACAAAGACAGGGTGCCAAAGCTGGGGTGCCATATGGCAGAAAATGGCCTCAAAATCTTTTTCAAGGAAGATGGAGAAGCTGCCTCCTGCAAACAGCAGCTGCAGTGTTTTTGCAAGTTGCAGTTTTGATTAAAGGAAACAAAGCTCTAAACCTGCTTAATCAAAGTACATCTACAGAGCGGACTGCTCTTAAGGACACATTTGAAAGGGTATTTAACTGGTTAATAACTCAGCTAGCCATCTAGATTGTTCTGCAGAAGAGCTGAAGCCCCCAAAGCCCACTGGTTTTTAAGGCATTTCTGGGAGGAGAAATATCTTTACAAGTCTGCTCCAAGAGGACAGCTGACATCACTCCCCTGGCAACGGAAAACCCCTCGGGAAGCACCACGCAGGCACAATAAATATCCACCCACAGTACAAAATGTGTTCTGAAGAGAGCAAGACTTCAGGTGCCCACAGGAAAGGCAGGAGGAAATCTACACACGCTGACACCTGCAGCACACACCGAGGGTCTGACTTGGAAACGATGTCTGTTCATAAGCCACTTTTTTTTCTAAAGTTTTGGCTTCTAGTGCATTCCCATTTTTAACCTTGGCTGTTACTTTGAGCAGGGCTTTCTGGGTGGTACCATCTGTCTGTCACCAGTCACTGCTCAGTCATATGCAGTTGCAAGAACATGCCCTGGAACAGCAGAATATTCTACTCCATCTACTTGCCAAGCTCATGCTTCATAATACTGTAATATCTGATAATCTCTCCCTGGCTTGGACTTGGATCCTGCTCAGGCTGATCAATAACTGAGAGCTTTTCCTACAGAAATGCTGCACCAACTGAACCACAATCAGTGGTTTAATGTAGTGACAGTGGTGCAAATTCCTTTGTGCACACGGCTGAAAACCTCAAACCCTGTAAGGCACTGCCTTAATCGTAATGAATTTGAGAGGGATTCACATCTAAACAAGAACATCCACATGGGGTTTTGTAAGTATTTAACTAAATTTTAAAAGATGTGTGTGGGTAAACGGATGCAACTCCATGTGTAAGTTGCCCTAATAGGACAAAAGAAGTAATTTTTCAAGTCTTTCTGGCTGTTTTGCAGAACTGCAATTTTATCTTTAAACTCACGGCAATTCTGATCGAATCCTTTCTGCTTCGTGCTGATCAGATGTTTGCATCGGAGCAGAGCAAGGTGCACAAATAACAATTCATCAGGCATTATGCTTTTGGTTTCTCGTAAGTTTTAATAATTAATGTCCTGAGTGTAGCAGATGGCCCCAATTCTTTTTAAATTACTGTAGTTAAAAATATGTATTTTTTTAGTCCTCCAATATGGCACCAAATGTTACTGCTGCTGGCTCCAGCGCTCCCTTCTTTCTGACTTACACTCCCTGATTCATTTCTATTCCTCTGCATCAGCTGAGAGACAAGTTGAAAGCAACGGTCACTCCAGACAGAGGCAGGGATATGTAATTTCTCCTGCTTTAAACATGTGGACAAAGGATTCCTGAGTTAGTCTGGAATCCATACGCACCCCATAGCTAGCTCTGTTAACTACAATCCACCACAAACACTTCCCAAAACCTCGTGGCAAATGTAAAACCTGGGGTAATCCACGGACAAACAGTGAGGCAGCCTCTCTCCGAGCAGCAATTTCTGGAGTACCTTGGGTATTCAAAAGACCTTATTTTCCATCCCCAGAGAATTTCTCATTGTATCCTATCATCCTGTTCAATTTTTAAGGCATCATTGGCTTCTCAATTATTTTTTCTCATATTTTTTAATCTGAAGTTCTTTGATTTTGTGATAATCTTGTTCTTCAGCTTTTCTTCCCTCTTAGCATCTATTATAATATCTTTTAATTCTCTTTTGGTCTTCCTTCCTCTGAGGCTATTCCACTTTTATCTCCTCTTTGTGAACGTAGGTGAAAACTTGCACGTACTACAGCAAGAAAAGGTTCTACTGGTGCTTTGTGCAACACAGCTCCTGCACCCCTACCTCCACTACAAGTACTTCCGCCAACACATCCTAATACTACTGCTTCAAAATGGTCATGAAATGTCACCCTTCAATAACCAAACCACTGAGATCTTTTTCTTCCACTTGGTTCCCCCTGATGGACGGTATTTTTAGCAGTTTGTGCTGGTATGTCATGCTCCTTTAGGAGAGGAGGGACTGAGTCACACTGGCCTTGTGGAGAGAGGGACACTGCTCTTACCCTGGAGCAACTGCCTGGAGGAGACACACTTCCAGTGACACCAGGGAGGGGCTGGCAGAGGATGAGGCAAAAAAATACTGCAGAGCAGCAGAAGGATGGAGAGACTGTTCTGCCAAGGCGAGAGTTCTACACCTCCTTCTAACTGTCTAGGAGAGGACCACAGGGTTTCTGCATCCCAGAAAGCCACTCACAGAATCACACAGAATCCCAGCCTGGTAGGGGTTGGAAGGGACCTCTGGACGGAACCTCCTGGGTTCCAGTTTGTGCTCGTTGCCCCTTGTGCTGTCTCTGGGCACCACTGAGCAGAGTCTGGCCCCATCCTCTTGTTTATCTCTTGCTCAGCATTGCTCAGCTCCCCTCTCAGGCTGCTCTTCTCCAGCTGAACAGCCCCAGGGCTCTCAGCCTTTCCTGGCACAGAGATGCTCCAGCCCCTCAGCATCTTCCCAGCCTCTGCTGGACTCTCTCCAGTAGCTCCTTGTGTCTCTCGAACTGGAGAGCTCAGAACTGGACACAATACTCCAGAGGTGGCCTCACTAGGGCAGAGAGGGAGGAGAACCTCTCTTGACCTGCTGGTCGGCCACTCAGTGGGCTGAAATCACAACTAGAGGGAAAGAACCAGCCAACAGAGTTACTGTGGGCAGAAGGAGAGTTGTTTATAACCTGGTTTTCTTTCCCCTGTTGCATCTCACCTACCCACCGAGCTGTCTTTGAAACAGAAACTGCTCTAGCGTCTATGCAAGTAAAAGCTGCTCTGTTGAGATTAAAAGGCTTATTTTTTTTTTCCCTACTTTGGCGAGCTGACTGTAAAGGCAGATCCTCCACAAAGCTCGGGCTGGCTCGCTAGCCACGGCACACAGGAGTGTGCCACCCAGCCCACGGCCACCTCTGCCCCTCGGCCTTCAGCCGAGCACGACTGAACGGGGGGAGGATGAGTCTCAAGGCTGTTCTGGGAGGAAGTGTCACCAGCTCACCGCCTTCGTCTCCAGAACTTCTCCTTTCTCACACCGCAGTCTCACGCCAGGCAGAGCCTTATCGGCCTCAGCAGTTCCTGCAGGGATCCTCAGCATTTCCACTCCAGGAGTGATTTGCCTTCCCACTACAACAAGTGCTGCTCTAACCTGTGTGACAATCCCAGCTATGGCGTTGTCCCGGTGTAGAAGGTCAATTACCTTACCCAAAAAGATTTTAGTCTAACGCTACCTGCATTTGATAAAACCAGGCTTATCCCATTTTGCGTTTGCCACCAGGGCTTTATTCTTTCCCTCAGATATTTTCCAACACTTTATACAGTGCTGCACTGAAACAAAGACACGGAGCTACCTGGGCAATTTCTCTTTCCCCGTTTTTTGGACTGTAAAGCTGAAGGCAGACAGAGACTATATGGACAGGGGCGCATTTATTCTGTCGATGAGGCCTGTATTTGTATTCAGCTGAGAAGAGTCATCTTTTATCAAATTTTTGGCTTCTTTTTCAGGTATAATACACTGTGATCAAGGTTTCCAAGGTTGCCAAATCTTCAGCTTTGCAAGAGCAGCCCGCCTACGTGCCAGATCCCTAACAAATAGAAAAGATTTTACAAAGAACCTCATTTCAGCAAAGCCTCATTTTTCAACAGAACACTTTGTCAAAAATATTAATCAGACCCAGCCGTAGATTTCTTTTACTACATAGTCTTTTCCATCATCTCTGTAGTCTTTATGACAAGCTTAACTGGCTGAATTTATGTCTTTTGGGTTTTCATACTGTGACCATAACCTTGCTGTCTAAGCTATTGCTTAATCATTTAAGTTTCGGGTAAACGTAGGTTAATGTCACTGGTGCATTATGTAAGTGCTTTTATGGGGCAGTATTTCACTAGAAGACAAATATTTATGAATCTTTCCTTGTATAAGTTATCTCCATTTCAATAATATCCACAGTGATTGATGAGTAATTTAAGATGTATCGCCAGAATTCTTAAAATATGTTTTCAAAGCACTTTTCAATATACTCAAGCTCAAGGAGAATTAATGGTGACTGCAGAAAAGTGGCTAGAGACCTCTTGCTTTTCTTTATTTCATTGAATACTTGGCGATGTATTTATCAGGCTGTTCAAAATGTTTATCACATTGTGAGTCGCTCTGTCTACAGACAACAGCTCCGTAGATTTGAAGTGCAGGAGGGAACACTGCAAGACCCAATATTGCACTGATGATTCCCCGTACCACAAAAGGCTACAAGTCTTATAATTAATTCCTACTTCAAATCCAAGAGCAATCTTGCTTTGACGATTTCCAGCGATACATCTCTTACAATCCCTGCTCAGACGTCCTGGTGCTCATTTTTCTTATCCCAAGATGTTTTCATTTCATTTCTAGATACGACTTTCAATTCCAGATCATCGTATATTTTGCTTATTAGGTGCAAGGGCTGCATTCCAGTGTGTGTTCTTCACAGGGAGCAATCAGGCCACCCCTGTACCTCTGCAGCACTGAGCTTTTTGCATCTCTCACCGTAAGCTATGCTTCTCTTTCTTTAATTATCTGCCTTTCTTCCAAAACAACTATTTAACATCTTTCTCTAGAACATATTATGGATAGGCAGCATGGTAGTAGACAGTCTACCAATGTTTACACCACTGCAACCTCTGGTGATAACAAAACCTTCTTACTTCCCTTGCAGCTTCCCAAGTTTCACACTAGCCACCACATCGTACTGTGGAGATCTGGTCACTTTAGTATTGCTGAACTGTTCCAGCCGTTACTCCCCACAGCATTATCCCACCCTCTGTGAGGATGGCCTGTACCCTTTAGGATGGCTGTGCTGAAATCCCTCGTGCTTGCTTGCAGCTGGTTTACCAAATAATTCATGCCACTGCCTCCATGTTCTGGCTTTAGCATAATTCAGCACTTCCCCACAGTTTGTGAACTGGGCCGATTTTATCAGGAACTGCTTGATGATGATTTGCCTTTTATAGTAAATATTTTAAAATCAGTTTATAACCTATCACGTCAAATCTTACTTGGGATACTTCTGCAGCTGATGAGCAATGACAGTCCATACAATGAGTCATCAAGACCAGTCAGGAGAGCAGCCTGCATGAGAACGTCTTTGGAGTGAACTTGTGCTTTGTATAACGAAATCTGGCAGGCTGTGACCAAACCCTTTGGTGCACCACTTCTGCTCTGTGATTCCAGGCTGAGCTTTCAAATGCAAGATGAATATTATGCTTGAAAAATTTTCAGAGCAAACAATCACTGCACTAAAAAAGACGAGGCCACTTTGAGGAGGCGAACATTTCCACAGACAGCAGTAGCTGCCCAAATAACCCTTCCTTTCCCAGTGACAGACACCAGTGACTGGAAAGACCAAAATCCATTGGTTTGGAGAGTATTTCAGCAGATAAAATCTCACCTGATCTGTTTGTGTTTCAGAGGTGCAGGGAGCCTGGAATGGGTGTGGTGGAGGCGTAAGAGCTGAGAGCACCAGCCACAGGAACCAGTAGAACCAGTTCTGCTCTGCACAGCTTGGGAAACCCTGCCTTCAAAGGCATGACTTGACCGCTTTTACTAAAATACCCAACTCACATTCAGGTGAAATTCAGGCTGTAAATCACTGTCTGCTGGGGCCTACCTGGATGTAGGCCATTTTCATAAGAGCACACATTTTCCTACCATATGACAACAGCATTTGACTGGCATGTTTTGGATATTTCTCGGAGTGTGAAGCCAAGGAATGCCATGGCAAACTTTTTCTTACAACTGTAGGATTCTTTTTTCCTGTTTGTCAGCTCCTGCCAACCTGTATCTCATCCCAATCACAACCCCATTTAAAATGTGCTGCTTAAAATGCACTGTCCAGGTCCTCCACCGACTACAGATGTTGGCACCTCTAGCATTTATCCCACCCTTTAGGTTCCCTCCATCTGCCCTTCAGAGGGAGAGCGATTTCACTATGTGTGTGCTTTGTACAGACAATGCAACCAATGTCCTTTGCCAGAAATCCACTCGAGGTAAACGATGCTGAAAATAAACAGCAAGCAGCACCTCAGTTTAAATCTGCCCCATTTAAACGTGTAAAACGCTAAACAAGCCCAAATATCTGTTGTTGGTGTTTGATTGGGCTGCACAAGGCACATTTAGCTTTCTGTATTCATTGCAAACGAAAAGAAATTGTGTTCAGCTTTGCAGTTTGAATCTTAGTGACCAGTCTTTGTGCAAATCTAGGTGTATGGATGAGTCTGATATGGATAACGCACCCGATGCACAGCTTATTTTGTGTTTCATTGGGATTACCCTCTTTTCTCTGCGTCAAAATGATAATTTAAAGAAGGTTGTTGAAAGGCAAAGAAATGGAGCAGTGCGATTAAGTGATGTACAAAAGGAAGGGAAGAGTCAGTAAGTCATTACATATGATACGCAGGTCAGGACAGACTGACCTGAACAGCCAGCCACTTATATTAATAACTGATTCATTTCCAGCAGTCTTTGGATGGTTCATGGATCCTCCCTTCATCCACAGTGATGACATTCCTGCAGGAACCAGTTCGAGTTGAAAGAGTCTGGGTTTCCAGAGGAGTGAATCGACCCTACACAAATGTCCCGCAGAGGATGCTTTAGATTGATATAAAAGGGGACATTTTGTTTTAAATGCTGGAGACAGTTTGGAATCTCTATAGTACCGAGTGTTAAGGTAATTCACAAAGCAATCAAATTAATCAATCTGATCCTCTACCATAAGAAGGAAAAACCTGCTAAAAGGCTAAAGCTTGGATTGCAGGAAAACTTGGCTATATTATTTAGGACCTACAAAAAAAAAAAAAAGAAAAAGAAAAAGAAATAATTTACTGAAGGAAAATATTCTGTACCTGAGATTAAAAAGGAGAAATAGGTCAGCTATAGACTGTAGGTTTGAAACAGATGAGCTACAAAAGAAATTGAGGACAAGAGGCTATTACATCAGACAATTAGAGGAAGGAAAGGGCAGTTGATAAGCAGAGCCTGCAGTTGCTCGGCAGAAGAATTAAGGACCACGGAAAACCCTTTGCTATTTTTTCATTAGTTTATGACACTTATGTCAACCTTAACTTGCTGACTGGGAGCACAGGGGTGCGAGCTTACTTTGCTCTCAGTTGTCAACAGAGAAGAGATTTAAAGGATGAATCTGAGCCCTCCTTTAAGACACATGAAAAACAGACCCATTACAGCTTGATTCATATGGCACAACTCACTAGGCTGACACCCACTCACTTCCTTTCAATCACAATGCAGGGGAGTTTCCTGTTTAATCACTTCTCAGATGGTCATAATTTTGTTAGGTTCATCCTTTCATCTCCGCGCTCCCCACGGATTCAGCATCAGACAGCACATGCTGATCAGGAGCTGCTGTAGGGCGGTGCGCACAGCGAGGAGCTCCGCTGGCTTCGCCGGGAGGCGGAAATGATAAACCCATACTGGGGGAAGGTGGGGAAACTGCTCAGGTGAGAACAAACCAAACCCCCACCTTTGTTGGGTTAATGGGGACAGGGAGAGCACGCACCGTAAGGAGCCCACGCAGGAAATCTAAAGGCAGAAGAAGGTTGAGGGTAAAGAAACTCATACGATCATCATCTGCTGGTGCTGAAGCAATGAAGACAAGGAGCCAATTGGGAAAACTTAGGAAAAAAAGTGGAAAATATCCCAAATTAGGAGCTAGAATAACGCTTCGCCCTGCTAGGCCTTCTAATTGGTTAGCAGTTCTGGTTCCATGTAAGGATATAGCCCTTTATTCACAAACAAAAGAGAGAGAAAAGAAATGTCAATTTATAGGCTTGTTTAGAGCGATTGGTGCCAATTATCACTAAGTTTATAGGCTCGTTTAGAATGATTGGTGTCAATTATCATTACATCACGGATGTGTCTAACGCAGGTGGCAACCTGTCAGATGACAGTTTTACCCATAATAAGGCACATCCTGTACAGGGCTCCTCGCAGCACAGAACTGTTTTTCCAGACAGCTTTCTATTCCATACAGAAAATATTTCCCGTGAGTCATTATGTTTAAATGTAAAAGAGAATTAACTTCGGCTGTTCTCGCGCCCTCTATGTTTGCTGGCTAAGAACCTCTGCGTGATAAAACGTCTGCAGAAAGAGAAATCTAAAGGCAGCCTTCTCATGCTCTGCCCTCTGTTGTATGTTAAACTCTCTGGTATCCTCCATGCTCACCTGGTTATTGTGTCAGAGATTAACATGATGCTCAGGAATCACACAGTAATTTGATAGAAAGCAGTCACAGCTCCAGAGCTCCCTTCTCTGCCTGCTAAAATCCATACAAATCCATACAGCTGAATCACATACTCTTCATCTTTCACCCATCAAACACTTCTCTGCAGCCCTTCCCTCTTCTCTCAAAGAGTCTTAAGGGAGTTTCTTACTTGTCAGATCCACCACAGAAAAAAGAGGCTGTTATTCAGTCCCTTGTAATCGAGGTAGCTGAACACGGAGCATCTGACCCTCTTGTGTGACTTCATGACAAAAACTACGGTGAGAAAATATCTGAGGATGTTGCTGAGGTACAAAAGTGTTAAATAAAGTGAGCATGCATGGTTGGTCATTGAGAACAAGGGGAGCTGAAAATAGAAGCTCCTTGTGAAAAGAAGCATCGCAGCCTGCAGAAACAGCACCGGAAAGAGGACTGGTGAGAAGAACCAGACCAGGGAGCTGACGGGGACACAGCTCGAGAAGCTTGATCTTTCAGAGGGATGCGGAAAGAGGAGCACCACGAGGTGAGTGGGGACAGTGAGGTAACAGCAGCCAGTCTTTAAGAGGACACCTGGGGTGACAAACTCCAGTAGAAGGAGCTAGTGAGGAAGGGCGAGAGACCTTCATGCCTTTTTAGTCAGGCTTCTCGTCAGCTAACGCTACCGGCAAGGAGCTTCAATCAGAACGCTCCAAGAGCCTTACGTCTCACTTCACAGCCTACTCAAGGAGCCCTTGCTTACACGAAGAGAGGCTCGAATGAGTGTTATCCACCAGCAACGCTCAGTGTCTCTTTCCAGCAGAACGCGGGGTGAGAGCTGCCCCGTGCTGCTGGAGCAGATCCAACGGCTCATTGCCTGCCACTGCCCCATCTCTCTCGGGCTGTCTTCTGACCTCGTGCCCAGCTCATTCACCTCGTTCAAATGGGATACAATGAAACTAGCAAAAACCAAAACAAATATTTTGCTTGTTTAGGAAGATGAATTGGTTCAGCCTGTGGCTGGAGGAATGCCAGAGCCAACCAAGGAGGGAATGGGACGTGCAATGCAGAGTGTGTTGGAGAGAAAGGTGCAGTGGGAGTGGTCCACTCTGTGATGGCTGTTTTGGGAAAACTCATGGTTAGAAAAGGGGACAGCCACTGCTCCTCTGCACAGAACATTCAGTTTTAAGATTTTTAGAAACAATAAGGGAACATCACCCTTTAAAAACCCTGGAAGATTCAGTTATGACACAGAAAAGACAAGCGGTGTTGATTTTCCATGATGTGCTCTAAGAACATGATGGTAAAAAGGTCAAATTCAGCACATGAAATGCCATCAGCGAAGACAGGGACTGGTTTACACTATTTTCTTTCCTGAAACATTTAAACCCAGAAAGGACAACAGGATGATTTCTTTTATGGAAGTGTTTGGAAGGGATCCAGTATTACCACAACAGCTGACTCCTCTCCTCAAAGACAGTGAAGACAAGATGACATGGAGCATTTTAGAAGACAGTGGTGTGCTAAAATTCAGGTTTCAGCTCATCAACAAACAGTGAAGGGCAGGGCCCCCATTTTGTCCCCTTTGGAACTATCCCTTTCCTTTCTTCAGGTCTCCTTGCCTTTACCAGCAGAGGGGGCAGGTGGAAGAGCAGATGGGCTGGGAAAAGGAGCTGACTTCCAGTAAACTTCGATCGCTGCTCTTTGTTCCAGACGGAGAAAACCAGGAGCGGTTCCAGCAGCTGCTGGTGGGTCAGAATACCCACTTGCTGTGCCTCAGCTCTCCCTTCTTCCTCTTACAGAGCCTGGCAGTCCCACCGCTCCCGCCCTGTTTCGATCCCTGGCACTGGCAACGTTCAGCAGAAAACTGAGGCGGAATTCTCTAGCTGATGGCATTTTAATTCCAGCTACACACTACTTTCAACCCTTCCTGTAGCCTTCCTTGCTCCATGTCACCGTGTCGTGACCATTTTTCTAGCGCTGGGCTTCACTGCGACCCTGGAAGCAGCAGCCTCTTTGCCTACAATGAAAAGTCCCAAGGAAGTTCCTGGCTGGATAACGCCGTGCTGGCTGCGATCCACCGGAGAAGCTTTGCCGTTCCCCAGCCTCTCACAAGGGGATTTGATGATCTAGAGTCTTGTTCAAAACAATGCTTATAAGCCATTAGATGCTTTGTCTGAGAATGTTGGTGTTCTCTTAAAAACACCTGGTTTTCTTCCCACCTCTCATTTCTACCTATTCACAGCCAGCTCCCCCCACACCGTTCCTGCACACCAAAGGGCCTCAATAGCTAACAATGAAATTAAGTCAATTGCAACCCCTTATTGTGCATCAAAGATCTAACAATTTTTTTCCTTTTTCAGAAAAACTTGGCATGTAGGAAGACTGAGACCAGAACACTTCCTATTTGGAAGAGAAACCTTTTGGCAATACGGGCTTATTTTCCTTAGAGCAAATGTCCATGTATGGGACATGCTAAGAAGGGTGTCCAGGGATCAGGGGCTGTTCTGTCCTTGAGAAGCAGGAGGAGGAGCGGGATCAGGTCAAAGATTCAGGGAAATGCTTGATGCCAGGCTTCTCAGACAGATATTCCCAATAAAGCCTTGAACAAGCAGTTTAGCACTATCATGAGGTAACTAGGCTTCTCTCAGTCCAACCTGAATTTGCCCCCACCTGATTTTTTAAACACTCAGTCATGCAGGGCTCTGAGCCAGGCAGGTTTATTCCATCCAGAGTACAGGTGAGAACCCAGCAGGTCTGAAAGCAGGTGCTTTGCACTAGCTCTCAGGCGAGTCACCGCCAACCGAAAAGCCATCGGTGACCAGGTTCTGAAATTCTGCCTAGCACTTTACGAAAATGATTCAGCATCTGGCACAGAGGAAGTGGGTGGCTCTCTACCAACTGCAGACTCCCACAGCAGAGCTATAGGTGTGGCTTATCTATCCCCCTCCACCAGCAGGGATAAACAAGGCTTTGGAGGAAAAGAGGAGAGCCAAAGCCCTCAGCTCTGTTGCAGTACCTGGGGAAGTCCACCAAACCTTCAAGAAAGCTCTCACTTTTGAGCTGGTCAGCAGCTATTTAGAGAAGGTACAGGAAAATTACAACCAAAGCCTTTAAATCTGTCCTTAAAGTGGAAAAAGCTGTGCAGAACCACAGCAGATATTTGTCTGTCCTCCTCACATAGAACTATTTCAGGCTATATTTGATAAGAGGGTTGATGAGGTCATGAGTGGTAGGGCTCCAGCTAATCAGGTTAGATGTATTTTCTAAAAAGTTCAGACAACCATCACTTGATTAATACTAGCATCCCATCCACACTACAGAGTCCCCCTGCAGCTCTGGAGGGAGGGAGGTTTCGACTGACTGACCCAGCCACACACTGAATATTACACAGACCAGTAGCTGGCAAGTTTTGGCCAGTCTTAGACTTGTCAGTGTTTTCCCAAGGAAGGGCAGATCCCTGAGGAGTGAATTCCTGCTGACTGACAACAGCCTTGCGACTGATTCTTTGTTGCCTTTCTCGGAGCACTCGGAAGTACCTGATCGTGGGCTGAAAATCCCTGATATGTATGGTTATAGGTGGCCATGTGTGGAACGATTCCAAGTGTAATACCCTCATAAACATTTCTCTCCCCTCCTATCTTTTTTTAGCCTCTTTCAAGGAACTATTCAGCACTGTCTATTTCACTTCAGGACTCTATTGTTAAGGAGTAAGTGGTCTCAAGACAATAGTTTAGAAGATAAAAATCCTTTTACATGCAAATGATACCCTCATAACTGGGTAGAACCCCAGAGCAGTCCAGTCTGTACTGTATTCTCCATTTATAGGATGAATGAGACTAAACTGAGAGGGCTGATCATCTCATTAAAGAAGTCGGAAGCACTCCCTGTGCAGGGCCATTCAGCTGGGAACAAAGGAACTTCAAACAGGTCTGCATCCAGTTTCCAAAGGAAATCCACAGCCAAGGTTAACCCACCCCTATTAATTATGCAGTTAGCAAATGACTTAAGTAGATGGGGAGTGCTACCTCTTTCTGTATGGGGAAAAGTAAACATAATTAAGACGAGCGCTGGCCCTGGTATTTTGCTTACTTTCAACTCTCTCCCTCTCCATATTCCTGACATTTATTTTAACAGAGCTAACAGGCTGAGACTCTCCACATGGGACACTGGTAACCAGACCAGAAATGCTCTACAAGCCCTACAAGGGCATCAACCTCTGAGCAAGTGTTCACCAAGAGGTCACAGATAAAGCTGGGATGACTTGTGCATCCTCTGAAGACACGGCTCAAGAGCCCACCTAATTAGTCCATGCATTAATATTGCATATATTAAACATTCAAGAATGTATCTTGATTAGAGAAACTACGCAGGGACTCAAAACCTGCTTCCTCTGCAAGGCAATTGCTGAAGCATCTTGGTCCTTGCACTCAGCCCCAGATTGCTAACTGATGGCCAGCCCGTAAAACCCAGGTCGTGTCTGTGCCACACGGGTCATTACTGTGCTTGTGGCCTGCCCCAGAGCGGGAGGGGATCTCACCTTCAGCGCATCTTGCCAGTGAGATACACCTTGCTCACTGCAGAGCTAGATGGCTCTCCCTACCACTGCAGCATGCCCGGTCGAGTTCTTCCACTGGCAGCCCCGGCTGACCAGCAGTGAAGAAGGAAAGAGGCGATGGTGTCCTGCGCCTGACTTCCACCTACCAGCACGGCACGGCTCCCTGGTTCTCTAGCGAAACTGCCTCAAACACTGCGCTTAAATCTGGGGCTTATTTTCACAGCCACTGCTCAGAAGTCCTCATGAATGGCACCCAGCAAACCTTCACTCAAAGGACTACCTCTAAGCTCTGAAATGGTGCCAGCTCTTTTAAACGTGTATGTCAATGATCTGCCTGAAACCTGAGCTTATAAATAATCTGATGTGATGACATCTCTTTGGGCATTAATTCTTAGGGCTTTTCCAGCCTTGAAAAGAACTTGAAACCTGATTCAGCAGTAACACTGTCACAACTGGCACTTGCAGTTGAATGCTTGACTGTTGCAGTTTCTCCTGCAATGCAAGCTGAGTTTCTCAGCTAATGGAATACACTCTGTCTCGTAGTTTCGGTCTCTCTGGTCTATCTCCTAGTTTCTCTTCATAGATCTCTGCCTTACCCTGTCCATGTGATAACACTGGCTGTCGATGTCAAGACCTGCAACAACCCCTTGACAAAGTTTTGGTACCTAGCACTAACAATTGTCAAACATTTCCTCTGACTTCGTGACTCGGGAAGGAGCACGGCCTTGCAGTCCTGCCCTCCTCACCTCACGCTGTACTAGCCAACACGCAGCTCCGCGCACTTACGGCCAGTATTTTGGGTCCCTCATGCTGACTAACACTGTTCTACAACGCTGCTCTCCTGAAGACAGCGGAGTCAAAAGGGTCATGAATATCAAAACCCTGCCTCACCTTCTGCTGTACTTGAAACCCTCTATTCAGCCCTCATCCAACTCACCTAATATTCTATTATGGTCAGCCCAGTTTTACTGTGGTATTCTGACAGCAGAAAACACAGACTCTGCTGGCAGCAAACTGCTGAAAATTCTACCATTTGACAGCCATGTTTTACATTCGGATCTTCCTAAAATACCTCCAGATTTCTCAGAGCTAGAATGCTGCAACCAGATTCTGCTCTGGCATCAGGAGCATCTGAACTGCAGGCGCAGGCTGCGGTTCACAACGTACAAGATAAATTTCCTAACTTGAAGAGGTATAAATGCCCCAGATTCTGCCTCTGGAAATGCTGAGGTTTCACAGGACCAGGCTGGCATACACGTGTGATGCCAGTAATGTCACCTACACAACCGCTCTATCACTGAGCGTGCAAAACCACCAGAAGCAGGCAGGGCAAAAGGATGCTTTCAAGGAGACCTAGTGTGTGTGTTAGTGTGAAGAAATCATTATGGTTCAATGATGAAAATTGCTGCCCAGTTGGTCCACATCTCATTCTCGTTTGTCAGCGGCACTCAGATCACGTGCCCCGATCTCTGACCGGGGTATTCTGTTGGCTGCTCACATCTTCTCACTCCCCATTTTTAGTAGATTTTCAGGTGCCCAGGTACTGAGCGTATCTACCTCTTCAAGGAGCCCCAGCAGTCCCATCTATACAGGGGTGTTGCTGTAAAATAAAGCTGCTGTTTCAGCTTACAGTGTGCTAACTACTCCACACTGTGTCTCCCATCAATGACCATTTAAAACCACACAGGAACCAATTGCCAAGGTGGAAAGTGGAAGGAAAGAGGCCTCAGTATTGATATTTACTTCCACGGTGAGCTAAACCTTTTGTAGGAATCATTTGTTTTCACATTACTGCAATACTTTTTACGATACAGGTGGAAAAATAGCTACAAGTTGTAATTTACCCTCCAAGGACTACGCTGGAGCTACAGATGTGCTGAAAATGACACACAGCTTGAAGCTCAGCTGGAGGGGGGCCAGCGGGGCCAGCAGCAAAGCAAGCCATGACTAAAGGCTTATATCCACATGGCTAGGCTTGTCGGGTCACGGCAGGTATCTGTACCGATGCACGTGTGCATTTGCAGTACCACAGAGGGTGTGTTTGCCATAGAACTGGAAATGAAATGTCTTCATATCTCTGCTCTTCAT
Organism: Actenoides lindsayi; assembly: GCA_025331215.1. Lineage (NCBI taxonomy): Eukaryota > Metazoa > Chordata > Aves > Coraciiformes > Alcedinidae > Actenoides > Actenoides lindsayi. Next base: position 54,307 of record WTSP01007437.1, on the reverse strand, counting down.
TACCTCCAGTTATCTCACTTATATTTAGGAATAATTTCTCTGGACTCAGTGTTCAGCTGATAACTTCTGCCATATGAATCATGATAATGTTTGTTGCTGTTTGCATAGCACTGGAAATGATCGAGATGCAGGGAGAGGAGGAATGACCCTTTTACTCATCAGAATGTAGTTTGCTCTGTAATTTTTTTTCGTGCTGGTAATTGGTACTCATTGGTAATTTCTGAAGCAGAAAACTATTCCAAAGGGAGCAGAACTCCGAGGTACTTCTCAAAGTATGGGGATTTGATTAGTTCTTCACATTATTCAAAAAGACAGTCTTCAAAACAAATCCCAGCACCACCTATCAAAGCAACAATCAGTAAGTGCTGATCAACTTTATTAACTAGTTTATTTCAGAGCAGGTTTCAAGGGTTGTTTTAATGTCATGTATAATTTGGTCAGGGAAAAAAAATTGGGTTTGGGTTTCATTTTTTCTCTTCACATCTGCCAGAACACAATTTACCTGTGCATAAACTTGGCTTTTACTATGCAAATCTTTTATACTTGAGATTTTGTAGGACCTTGCAACTATAAATATCAATTTAAAATACTTTGGACCAGATGTTTAAACTCCTGTTGTGTTTAAATAGCACCTTGTTCCGTAAGTGACTCCACTGCAGTGAGATACAGCATCACTTTCCAGAGTCTGGCAGCGAGGGGTTTCCTTCCTTATTCACAGCAGTGTCTTTCAGTTCTGCCACCAGATGATGAACAGTTACTGGAGGTTTGTCTAAAACCAGTGACAAGCAAATCAAAGCAGAATCTGCTGATAGGTTTTGTTTACAAAGGCTGAAGTCTGATACGGTTATTCAGGTGACAAGTGGCTGGTGCTCAAGTCACAAGTCTTTCGCCATGTAATGTATCTCAGAAGCCCCGAGACAGACCTGGAGACACACTAATGTTGCTGACTTTTTCTCTGTTATCTGAATATTTAAGAGAAGGCTATAGATGGCTTATTATGGGCCATGAATAGCCAAGCTGGGATGTGTGCAATTTCTTGCAGTCCACAGTGAATGATTTGTGACAGGGCAGGTCTATGTGTGAGGACAGGGACGACGGGCAAAACAAATATTCTTGACTGTAATCGACTATTAAATTGATTGAAAGTCAGTGAGCTTCCAGTCTGTAGGTGGGGATAGTTTTATTTCATTCTTTCCCTTTCCTAAAGACAGCAAGAAACAGAGAATGTGACAACAGTGAGGGGACTACAGCTCTTTAGAAGCTGAGGAACACGTTACCGTGGAGTGATTTCAGTGAGCTCGGGATGTCAGCTCACATGTAACAGCAGGTTAAACGAGGATGGCTGAAGCACTTACAGCTCCCGGCTGCCTGCTTGCTCTTTGCTGGAGGCTGCTGCTTCCAGTCCTCTCAAGGAGAGCTGCAAAGGCTGTGTAACACCTCCCACACTCTCCTATTGATGATGGTTCCTAGGTGAAGGTCAGTGGGAACTGAAACCACAGCTGCCTTGCTGCAGCAGACAGGGCTGTTGCCCTCAGATGCTCTTTTGCTGCCAGTTGTCTCCACCTCTCTCTGCTGTACCCACCTCAAGAGGAGCCCCTGCAGAAGGACAAAGGGAGATGCTGACAGCTTCTACGCTTTCAGCTGAAGTGTGTCACCACTGGTGACTCAATTGAGTGGTGACAAGCATCCCTGTTAACAATTACTGCTGCTGGCATTACTGGGCAGCCTGCACCAGTCTAGACTGGGCTAACTCCTGAGGGACCCAAGAGCTTTGGGAAGTGTCCGTGTCCCAAGGAAGCAGAAGAAAACTACAACCTCGGCACAGTGAAGGAGCTCTTCTCTAAGGTTCTAGTGTCCTGGAGCAAGGGTGGCTCACATGCAACCAGTAGAGCAGATGGAAACCACGATACAATATCTCCTGGTCCCCCAAAATGTATACATCTCTATGTACACACATCCATAGACACACACACATTGCATTATTCCTGTGGAACACTGTGTTTTTCAACTCTCAGCAAGTAAAAATTTCCTTTCCCCTGTCGTAGAAGATTACTTCTCCCCCTCTTTTCCATTTAAATACTTATTCTGCATTTTGAAATGGGTAAAAGCAGCTGGAAGAAGGAAAACACTGCCCCAGAAATGAAGAGTGTAAGGAACTGGTACTAGCAGCAAGGTGAGGGACAGTAAGGCAGCAGAGTGCAATCTTCACGGAGGACTTGCAAGTGAAACGTTCGTACCTCAAGGTCAGAGTGAATCAAACTCCCTGCCCACACGCTGCAAAGAACAAAGGCCACACATTTCCAAATGGTCTGACTCAGATGAACATGACTGTTGGGTCAAAAGGCCGCTTGGTTCAGTAGCTGTGACAGCAGCCAGGAGCAGATCTTTCAGAAAGAAGAAAAGAGACAGAGCAAGGAAAGAATGGTATTGCTGCTGATAGCTTCCTCCAGCTGCTGTAACCTGGTAACGTGACACGGCAACGCTCTTCTGCAAGTGTCTGGCCCCACTGTTCACCTCCTTTCCCAGATCATTCCACAACCCACCTGGTCCCATCACAGATGTCCGAGAAACTCCTTCGTAAATGCCAGCCCACTGCAAACATCTGCTTTGGTTCCCTAGCACACTGAAGGGCCTCCCCTTCTACCCAGCGGGAGCCTGGCTTCTCTAGGGATCTCCTCTGAGCCTCTGTTGAATGACTTTTGAAAATGCAATATATTTTGCTGATAACCAGAGAATTTTAAACCATGACCTTACGGACTCCTTTGGAGTGTTTGAATGGATTTATGAGACATGACACCCTCTACAAAAGTCTGAATATTTATCTGTGCATCCTCCAGCATAAATTCCACCAGTCGGCAGGATCTGGAGGTCAGCTGTACAGGTGCTGGAATCACAGTGGGAGCCTTTCCTGCTCCCTGAAGGTAGGTTTAAGCAAAAAGACTATAGAGAAGCCACCAACTATAATGTCTAAATAGCTCTAAATCACGTTAAGCACTTTGGGATGAGACAGGCAATAGTACCAACAGTGAGAACCCTTTGGCACCGACAGGCAGATTGAGAATGTGTCGTATCAGAAATCATTGCAAGTTTGATAAAGACACTTTTTTTCCAACAGAAGGCTTTTTTGCAGAGGAAATGTCTTTCAGCAGCACAAACTACACCCCTGGCAGGAAAGCCTGCAGTGCTGTGCCTCTGGGACAGGAGCCCTTTTTCCCATCCCAGCCCTACCTGGCCACTGCCACCCTTTAGCCCTTCCAGGCCTTCTCCTCCCTGGAGAGAAGGGCCTTTTCAAAGAGCAGAGAGGCCAAGTGGAGAGGAAACCCTTCCCTCGGTGCAGGCAATTGGACATCCAAGGCCAGCATTTATTCTCAGCACAGACTATTTCAAAGCTCCAAAATCAGCACCGACAAAAAGGCCGCCTAACACACAGCCTAAATTTTCTTTCTTTCAGCATGAGTCAGTCTCTCCCTCTTAGACAACTGTCTGCTCTGCAGCCCCGTGGAGTTTGTCCCCTTTCGTGTCGACGAAATACGTGTGGATATTGATGCTCTCCCTTTAGCTCCCTTTTTGTGGGGCGTTTGGAAATCCATTATCTACACAGAGCTGACGTTCCAAGTCACGCTGCGGTTTGATTTTGTTCCGCAAGCTCTTGAAGAGCGTAAGGAATCAGAGATAAAGGCAGCTAATCGGCCTCCTATCGGCAGGACTCAGGGGGAGCTTGCAGGGGGTTAGATGTGAGTGCGGGTTTCCTTTCACATCACTATTCTTATCTCTGCAGTAGCCCACGGATGCCTGGGGGTTTGGGAAAGCTCCAGGCGAGGCTCAGGCCAAGCCTTCCAGAGGCAGCCCTTCTGGAGGCACCTCAGCCCAGGATCCAGAGAGCGTTCATCACGTGCTGGGCGGGCAGGCAGTGCCAGGAGAGGGCAAAGGCTGGCACAAAGTGGCGGTCAATGGAACAGTCTCTATGACAGCAGTGACACATGCACATTCTAATCCCCGGGTCCCAAGACTGCATCCCTGCAGGTGCCTACACACCCACAGATGTGGGCACAAGCACCCTCCCCTCTATCTCCACACACCAATCCAACTCCCCCGTGCCAGCCGTGCCCTCCTGCTTCCCAATCGTGCG
>WTSP01007437.1:38534-50078 GCA_025331215.1 Actenoides lindsayi | reverse complement strand
AGAGGCAGCTCTTCTGGAGGCACCTCAGCCCAGGATCCAGAGAGCGTTCGTCACGTGCTGGGCGGGCAGGCAGTGCCAGGAGAGGGCAAAGGCTGGCACAAAGTGGCGGTCGATGGAACAGTCTCTATGACAGCAGTGACACGTGCACATTCTAATCCCCGGGTCCCAAGCCGGGCTGGGTGTTCCAGAGCGACCCTGCAGGTGCCTACACACCCACAGATGTGGGCACAAGCACCCTCCCCTCTATCTCCACACGCCAATCCAACTCCCCCGTGCCAGCCGTGCCCTCCTGCTTCCCAATCGTGCGCCGTGTCGCTGCTCACAGCACGGCATTCGCTGCCTTGATCCGGTGAGGTGTGAAAATGCAAATCCCAAAACTCCGTGACTTTTCACTATCCCAAGGCAAAGCAAGACTTGAATGCTCCTTCTCCATGGTTTTGAGAAGTTCATATCTAAAGCCCGTAGAGCTTTGCCTTTCACTCCCGGCGTACTGGGCTGAAAAAGCACACAGCGTTTTTTGTCATTTGTCACTATCTTTTCTCTTCTTTTGGTGCCAGTGCTTTTTCTTCTTCCCCCTTTTCTTTCTCTCACATACACTCAAGTCCCTTTCAGCCACATTTGGTGGCTTATATGTCTCTGTATCTATTCAACTCTGTAAGCAACTCCTTTCTCTTGCTAGCCCTATCCTAACATTCTCTCCTTTCTTCTCTCTTTTTACCCCAAAGCTGGTGAAAGGCTTTTCCTTTTCTTTTTTTTTTTTTTTTTATTCATAAGCACAAGTTTTCTGGTGAGCAGCCAGCCATTCTCAGAAAGGCTGTAGACATTCAGTCCAACAACACATTGCATTCAGATGACCACAACTGAGGATGGGACATTTGGATGGTGCTTCCTGGAGCTGGTGCTTGCTGGAGTTCACAGCTTAACAACGTGACCGGGGGGAGAGGGGACTGGAAGATGAAATAAGTGTCCCCTGCATATATTAGGGAGGTTGACAATGGTAAAGAGAGCTACAAACAGTTCATCCTGAGACAGAAGTATTTTGATTTACAGATGAATGTAATTTTCCTGTTTTTGTGACTGCCAGAGTGTGTGACCTTAGCCATAAACAAAGAGAATGGAAGGCAGGTTTAAAATGGAAAGCTGTGTGGATGGTTCCTCTTATGTCACTCCCTCTGGCAGAAAAAGCAGGAAGGCTGTGCTCAGATTTCTCAAGATATTAAACATGTGGTAGTTGTCTCAAATGTTGTTAATACAACCACGAACATGCCTTCTGAAGAGTAACTATGCTGTCTAGGCTTTTTATTTTTACTATGAATTGAAAGGACAACTTCTCCCTCTTGCATTTTCCCCCTCAAAATGTATTTAGTTTGAAGATATTTTCCAGGCTCACCTCTTGAAATAATTTCTTCAGAGGAGTCTGAGCATCAGCACTGCTAAATACGTGTATGGGAGGACTGGACACAGTTACTTATGTCAAGCTGCTTGTAAGATTAAACGTTTGCTGGATCAGGTCCTGTATTTGCAAAGTTTAATATGACGAAACTAATAAAGAACACTGGAACTCATCATAAAAACAGAAAAGCTTTTCACTTTACCAAAGAACATTTTAACCTCCATACTGTGGAGAGCAGGGGCCATTTAAAATTGAGAACGTTGTCTATGGTCTAAAAGAAGATCATTAAAAGGTCCCACCACTCCCAGTGATAAAAGATGATAGTGCTGCCACTGTTCTAATTTCCTTCCTTGCCTGTTTGCTTTTCAACCTTGGAGATGCTTGCATCTTCTAAACACCAATTTCTAAACCCAGTCTCTGACACACTTTCCCTGTGGGTACACCTCTGCCTTTGCAAAACTGCTACCAGACCTTCTGTCTTCGCTGAATGAAGCAGGAGCTAAGGGCTGTGCCGAGACAGCCCGTTTAGCCAGAGCAGCAAACAAAATGCAGAAAAAAAGAGAGGAAGGGTTTAACTACACGTCCTTCTTTGGCTCACAAATACCCCTGAGCACTCCCATAGGGTGCCATACATCTGTTCCAGCTCGCTTTTCTCACAGCCCAGGATTATCTGCTCAGTCTTAGAGCTGTGACTCTTGGATCTGTAACACAACGCTCGACATCGGTTTGGCTCGTGGGATATTGTCGTTCCCATTATAAACTAATTCATCTTTAACAGTGTCCTACTTCCTAATGAAATTGTTCTTGAAAAAGAGCACCCTTCCAAACATCAAACATGTATGCTTTTGTCTGATTTCACAGAGAATTAAACCTCTGCTGTCCTGAAATAATTTTAGGCAGTCATCACACCACAATAAATCATCTGCCTCAAGAGCTCTGCTCAGGATGGGCAAACTGATTTGACTAAAACAAGAACTGGCCTAACCCTTAACGTGAACCTCGAAACACCACCAGACTGAAGTTCAAAGAAGTTCATCCAGCCCTTGCATGTCCCCCTCACCCACAAGTATTTTCAACTACCTCAAGAGGTCTTCATTTCAGAGAGAACTGGGAAGCAATGCAAGAAATCCCTGCTACGTTCTTTCAACCGAATTCGGCAGCACAGTAATTCCCACAAGCAGCCCAGTCACCCTATTTTTCATCCCGGCCGCAGGAGGAGGTGCAGAGACACCTTCCATGGAATGTCAGAGACTACAGGTGCATTTCAAGAAAACAAACAGGACGAATCCAGCTTCCCTAGGTTCACCAGGGCCGTGTGATGGATGAGAAGACATTACCTTTTAAAAACATTTCAGAGCAACATGAACAAAAGAGAAAACAATTCAGCCAGCAGACTGAAAATGAAAGATTTATGACTTTTCCTTGCCACAGTAGAAACTATAATGTGAAAGACCTTATGCAAATACTTAGTGGAAATTTATGTATAATATTATCCTCTGGCAGAACTCCTTTTTTTGCCTTTCTGTGCGTAGCAGTTAATTAGAGATTATTTTACATGCTCATCTATGAGGAGAAACGGAACATAAAGGGAGTTTCCCTGCGTGATTCTTTTATAACTGGAAATACATTTGCTTTTCTTCAGGTTTTATAAACACTAAATCATATTTTAGCATGGAAGACAGTGGGAGTCTTGCCTGCCTTCAGTACTGGGCCTACTGAAATTTCCAACTGGAAAATAAAGAGCCCAGCACAAAGGGCTGCAAAACAGGGAACTTAGGCTCAGCCAGAAAACCACACAACTGACTTCGTATTTGGTCTCTGAATGTGAGAAAAGGAAACAGAAGCAGGGTGCTCAGTGGGAGGATTCCTGCTACCTGCAAGCATCTGCCACTGACCTAAGGGCCAAACCCCATCTGATGATCTCGGGCATGCTGGCTACTGATGCTCACAGGGCATGTGCTAAGAGCAAAGCCAGTGTGATGCTCATTACCCCTAATTCCACCGTGTAAATCTGCTTTTCAGCCAGCACCTCACGTCTCAGTCCCGTGGAACTCGCAGGAGTCCTTCTGCGTGCTGTAAGCACCTTGGGGATGGCTTGGGCCTGTCATGTCAGCAGCACAGAGAGTACCCGGGGAGTCACGCAGCGCTGCGGGGACCCTGCACGCCAGGGAATGACTGTTTAGTTTCATTTAGTTTCACTACGTGTTCTCTCGGGCTTGTTTTCTCTCTCCCAGATGCCTGTTTCTAGTAAGACACACGTAGCCATAGGTAGGTCTCCTACTCCTCCCTGCTGGATCAGCTTTTCCTGAATCCTTCACTTGCTACATACTTTTTGCTGCTCGAGGTCAGTGCAGCTCAGGCACATGGGTGCCTCCCAGAACTCATGTTTCAGGAGCCAAATTCAAGATTTAAACAGAAAAAGAATGATTACCCCAAAAAGGGCCCAATGCTGTTTACACAGAGGGCTGGTTTCAACACTCGTGCTCTGAGGCTGCTTGTTTGCAAGGTGACTGATGCTTCCTTTGCGAAGCTCCCGTAGCTAAGAGAACAACCTTGAAGAAAGGCCTTAACCCTTGGCAGCATGGCTGGATCTCTGACCTCAGGCCCTCTGCCACGTTCTGTGTTCACTCCTACCTGCAGAAAGGTTAGTTTTATCTTCAGTCCTCGAGAGGCACGTGCCTGACCATGCTGAGATGGAGCCTGAAGGGCTGGCACAGCTAATGAACGTCTCTGGAGATGGGGACAGACTGGGACATGGCAGGTTTCAGTGTGCTGGCTGAGAACACAAGAAGCCCTTATTTGCTCAATACCTGCATTTGCCACTGCAGATCACCTGCCCGTGAGACCTGTTTGGAGCCTCTGGTTTTGATTTTCCTCTGCATCCCAGCAGAGCAGGCAAGCCAGGAACGCTGCAGCTCTTTAAAGTGCTTTCCAGCACAATGGCATATTTGAAAGATGACAGCATCGTGAACTGTTCCAGAGGAGCTATTTGGCTTTTAGGTTGACTGCTCTAGAAAGAATTCTCTGGCTTAACAGCACCAGGAAAAGGGCAAGGGAAATACAGATGCTGCAATCTGGTGCAGGCAATTACAAGCTCCTGTGCTGTGGTCCTTAAGCAGAGTCTCTAGCTGACACCATTTATGAGCTGTTACATACGGCTGCAATCACACACGGGCTCTGCCAGGCTTTCCAGAGGGGTCACATTTGTTTTCACATTCCCTTTGTAAATGAGTTTGTAATGTGGTGCAAATGGTAGCAAATGGACATTAAATGAGGTTTGTATGGAGACTGATCCTTTGTAAATATATAGGCTATTATAAAAGCAAATAATAAGAAGGCAAACTAAACAAGAGCAGCCCCTGCGACAGAAAGCCGTGGAAGCGGAGTTGTTTTACACAGACAGCATTTTGCAATGTGGGTTTCCTGTTTAAACTGTCTCCACTCCAGCCTCAACTTCTCTCTCCATACTAAGCCTACAACGTATTTTATATTGCCATGGATACTTTGGATGGAAGACAGTGTGCACTAGCAATCAAATTTTCCGCAGGAAACTCTTCCAAGAACCTGTCCCACATGGAAGGGCTCACACAGAGCTTTTGCTCACCAGTATACAATCGTTTCTCTAAAGGGGATGACTGGCTGGGACTCCAGCTGCCTGGCTGAGTCTGGAACAGGCCCAAGGCGTTACCGCTCTCCGGGATAGTTACCACCAACTGCATTCTGCTAGCACTTGCCATTGGTCGCCATTTATACCCTCCCAGGCAGGGTCTGAGAGCTGCAGGAGGAAAAGCTCCTTGGGGTGCAAAGAAGAAATGCGAGTTGACATCTTAAAGAACCATTGGGAGACTAAAACACAACCAAACTGCACTGGTGGCCAAACAGGAGTGAGTGCACAGGAATGGCGCAGAGTGACAGGTAGCAGAGGTTTAAAAGGAACAGAGCAAGCTGTGACACCCATGAGGTAAGCATCTCAGGTAGGAAAAAGTCTTAAGTCTTTACTCAAAAAATAAATAAGCAAAGAAAATGACTAGGTTAGCAAACTGCAGAGTGTATCTTTACCTGTCTCAGAAGTCAGGAGTGGGATCTGTTACTTCCCAGTATTGGTTCCTCTTCCTCTTCTTCTTTGCTTCTCCCCTCGCAAGCCGGCCTGCCAGCTTTGGACCCATCCAGCACCGCACTTCGCTCAGGGCAACACTCAGTGCTGGGCTGCGAGTTTATTGGCATCCTTCCTAATGCTTCTCCCCACAAACCACATCATAGTGTTCTCCAGCTGTTTGAGTAAGAGGTCCATGAGGTTGCAGAGGTGGTGGGAAGGGGTCTTCTTCTCTCAGTAACCTTCCCGCCCAGGTAGTCAGAGCTCAGCGGGGGCCGAATGATCCCCTCAAGCTACAGGAGTGTGCAACAACTTCCTCCTCTCTTTCCCTCCAGCCAGGGCACAGCGCAGTCCTTTCCTTGGACAGGCCTTTCCCTCTGCCTTTCCCTGCTGGTATCCAGTGGCTACGCACACGGCAGCTCTGCTCTGTGGTGATGCTTTCCTAGGAGAACCGTGGAGCCAGGGGAGCGGAGGGGGAGCGCAGCCCGGCCCAGCGCGTCTCCTCCGCGGCTGCTGGAGCGGCCAGGACACGAGCAGCAAGACCCAGGCTTCAGGAGGGCAGCGGGCAGACGGCCACAGCAAATCCGGGGCTGGGCGAGCCTGTGAACAACAAGGCACAGAATTAGATTCACGGGAAAGATGTGGTCATTTATACTTAATAGTTGTTTATTATTCTTAGCAGATTGAACCCCTCCAACTTAACAAAACTTAACACCGCAGACTCATCTTCCTGTGTTTGTGCCTCCCCACAACTACACCCACTGCCTTCGAGGGCAACACCTGATCCTCTGGGAAGTACAACAGCCACAGTGCCTACCTTGGCACAAGGCCTCCTGCCTGATTCCTCTGCTTAAACTACATTCATCTGAGCTAAGACCCATTCACTCTGCTGAAGTTACAGAGTTCTTGCTTAAAGCAGAAAACTTGAACTTATTTCCCAAGCCCATTTTATTGCTATATCTCCCATATGGTCCATTCTGTTGGATAAAGCAATGTTTCTGGGTACCAAAGCAGTGTTGTTTTATGCGAGGCGATGCAGCTCTTTGAGACCTTCCTTTCACGGTGCACAATCCATCGATCCAAAACGTTCTTAACAAGTAGGGTTACCAACACTTGGTACTCTACACTCACTCGTACACTCATTTCTCAACCTGCCAATGTCTTGGCACAAGTTTTCATTTTGCTGTTTATTAGATGCAGATCCACACAACTCCTGGTTGCCATACTCTCTCTCCCCTTCACATGCTGCATTTCTCCCTGCTTCCTCTCTAGGGGACGCATCATCTCCTCCTGGCTTGATCACATTAAATGCCTGTTAATAAAGAAGTGAAAAGTCCTTTGAAAGCCTTTGTAAAACTCAGCCTTTAAACCCTGACGGACTGCTTCCTCACTTATCTTAGATTTTTAAAGTCATATCCATGTCTGCCTTTAAAATGAAGCCCTCCAAAAGAGGCCCTTACTAAATATTGTCCATCTTGGACTCTGGACTTCTAAAGAGAGGAAGCTTTATGGACAACAACGCCACTTGGCTCTTCTTTTGGTCTTGCCAGCCCACAACTCATTTTTTAAATGGCTTTTACTATTGTCTCCCAAACATTTCTGAGAACAGCTTCCTAGTTCTTGTGCTGGTCGCATAAAGGGACTCCCTTCAGCCTCAGTGACTGTCAGATGGTGGAATCCAAACTGCTGCCCAAGTCAGCTCTATCAGAGAGTGTCAGACCATCTGATCACTGCTAGAGATGTAGTGGGAAGCTGATACAGCAAGACACTGAAGGATATGTATTAGCCTGCAAGACATTATAGGATATATATCATGTGGTATGAAATGGTAAATGGAGTTTCTAAAATAATGATCCATCACCCTCCAAATATTACTTAGATTCAGTGCTTTTAACAAATCTATAACCTTTCCAGATAGCCTGCTCTCAATATCCAGCACTCATCTGTCCTGAGCTCTCATCAGCTGAACCCAGGACTTCATTACATTTAAAATCAATGTCCCTTGTCCTCTTCTAGATGAGGGTGGTGAGTCCCTCCTCAGAGCAGCACTGGAAGGTCCTTGGCTGGGAACCTGAGTGAAGCTGAGGCCCTGTGATGTATTTGCCAAAGGCTGGCATCCTGGCTCTTTCATCCTCTGCTACGGTGGCACCTTCTCCTTCCCAGTGCTTTCCTTCCACCCTGCTTTTCCCATCCCCTTTGCCAGGAGTTCAGTTGCACCTCTATAATTTCCTGTGATCATCCACCTTCTACTTTTTATTCTTTCTTCATATTGGTCTTCACTCTTAATCACATCCTCTTGAATACTCAATGTTTGTGATGGGTTTTATTTATTTGTGGTCTTCTTATTCCTGTACTTTAATTTCATCTTTATTTTGGCTGTAAGCTTGCTGTGCCGTACCTTGGTGCTGTCTCTTGATACCTACATCAGATTCAGATTGTATTTCTAGACTGTTTTCCAACCACATTCAGTTCTTCAGGGATTTAATCTCTTCCTTTTACATTTTTTCTGACATGCCCTTGATATATAATAAGGTATTTGAATGGAAAACCCTATGATTTTATATTTGCTGTTCTAAAGTAGGCCATAATATTGCTCACTTCTTCCTTCTCCCTTAAAGCAGCCAGCAGTGGACCCTGAAACATTCCTGGTTTATGTTCTCCCTGCAAAAAGGCTTTAGCCTTCTTCAGAACCTTATCCTTCTGTTTAGAAGAGCTGAATCTTCATGTAATGAATTTGCTGGCAGAGGTACAGGGAGCTTTCTGGGCTTGGTGTGCGATGATTGCTGGATTTGTTTCCAGTTGCACAAAGAAGTGAAGACCTTGCCTGAAGTATTTAAAAGCAACTCCCCCTTTACACCTCCTGTGAACTTCCTCTCCTTGCCCATTTTACTTTTTCCTTCTATGATTTTTCTCTACAAACTCCTGGGTTTATTCTTGATCAAATCTTGATTTATTTTGCAGCTTCATTCCTTGCTGCAAGGTCTTCCACCCCTCTTACTTTTTTTAGGCCAATGACCCTTTTCTCTAAATCCTTCCAACAGATTTAACCTCACAAATCCTCACCTCTGTGGAGGACTTTTAGAGATCTGATTTTCTGATATCTGGCTGGTGTTAACTCCTCAAAATCTCTCTGGTACCTGGCCTGGTTGTTATCATCTCCCTTTCCTGGTCTCTGTGTCCTTTCCCCTGCAGCAGCCATCTCTGGTGGTACAGGCACCGTGTGCTCTTCTGCGCTGCAACCTCCCAGTACTTTTTATTGGTCAGGGGGTGGGAGAGGAGGAGGAGAGATAACAGTTTTCCACAGTGGTCCCCTAAATAGGAGAAGAGAGAGAGCAATGGTATTTGCAAATCATATCATCTCCTCCTTAAAGCCCCAGTTTGAGCAGCCATCTGCTCCCGAAACCCTCGGTGGTCCCCTAACAAACCATTTCTAATGCATTCATAAGGTCAAAATTACTTCAGCTGAAGTCAGTGGCATGATTTAGATATCCAGGGAATGTGAAAATGCATAATTCAGGCGTCTTGTTGTGGGACTATGTGAATGGCAGTTGCAGAAGCGCACGCGGAGGCAGTGACAGGCTTAGTTTGAGTTCTGCACAGAACAATTTGTATCACATTCCTTTCTTGTTCACAGCTATTTCACGCCCCTAAACAGCAATAATTCCTCTGAAGGGAAGGAGCACTTAAGTGGCAACTCCCTGTGTGAAGGACAGAGGAGAGCTTTTTGCTTTCTGTGTATCCCGGGCTGGATGTGGACTCTGCACAGCTCCAACCCCTCCTGGAGAAGTAGGCAGCAGTCTGACTGTCTCCTCGTGCCCTACACCCAGGAACTGTGTCTTCATTAAAAGCAAAGAAATGCTTATTAGCAGAGCTTGATGGCACTGCTGTCTTCAGGTTTCCATTAGAATAGTGTATCTGAAACACCCCTCTGGCCCCCCGTGTGACAACTGCACAATGCTCCTCGTGGCAAGGATGTCATTGCTGACTGAAAGGAGAAGCAGTGATTCATCTCCCCTGGGGTAGCACATAGTCCAGTGACTGGGCTACCAGCATGGGATGGGAGAGGTACAAGTTGGGATTTGCTGCTACAGCTCATTTCCATCGGGACAATACCTGCCAAGAGCTCTCTGCATAACCCTCTGTGCCACACGAGTGGCACCTCAGCGTGCTGCTGCGCGGTGCCTGGGGTGATGAGCAGGGTAGCTACAGACCACACAAGGCCCTGGAGGTGACAGAAAAGCAACAGAAAGAAGAAATCAGAGGCCAGGCTTTCTGGGTGAAACTCACTCTCCAAGTCATTAAAAACCCAGTATGTCAGAAGAGGGTCTTTAGGCTTTTACCAGCTCTTTCTGAAAAAAATTCAAACGCTTTTGGCTCGTGTGGAATGGAAAGCATTCTGAAATCCCAGAAAATCAAGCAAAACTGGTTATTTTTTCCTGTTCTTTTTTTTCTTCAATGAGAAGGAAAGAGAAACCTCTGGGCTGGCATTCGGAATGCCTGGATTCAATTCCTGCTTCTCCTACAGGCTTCCTATGTAAATTCCTATTCTCCTGCATTACTCCAGTTGCAAAAGTGCAGATATTCCCTTTATCCCACCAGACATCCAATTCGCCCCTTTGCCTGCACGTCTCTCTCTGGGTTTCTGTGACACTGTCTTCCTTACAGGCTTCTGAATTCAGACAAATCCTTTTTCCTTTCTTCGAAGTGTGTTGTGCCGTTAAGAAATGTTAGATAAAGTATTAAGAAGCACTCTGTCGTGCTCAGGCCACATCGCAAACTTCGTATTGGAACAGAAGCATCGCACGAGATCACAAATCCACCCGATGTGCTGAGCTAGCCATGCTTGGAAGGATCCAGATCTTTTCAATGATCTCAATTATTTTGCAGTTTAAAAACCAGGAAATCTGGATGGTTTAAAAAAGTATCCACTTCTCACAGCCATTCTGACTCACTGATCACAGATGAATCAGAGAAGCCAGGAAAATCATATTTCTGGAACAGTAAATATTCCTGCTACAGCAGGATTGGATTCTAAGCCCCGATTCAAGGAAATACTTAAGCCTGTGTTTCAGTCTCCTTTTGGGGATAAAGAGTGTGGTAACGAGCCCTGTGAGAATGTTCTCTGGAATCAAAGCAGCATGTAGTAGCCTGATGTGGAAACATGCTGCAAAGAGCAGGAAAAAACCCCAATTGGCCTTAAACTTGAGTACAATCCAGCTTTATCTGATGTCATCTAATGATAGCTGCTGATTGCGGTATCGCTGCAAGCGAGGTCTGAACTCCACTCCCCCGAGCTGGCAGATCCGGTACGTTATCTGGGACCACTTCAAAGAGCCCTCCTGGCCCAGCTGTGGGTTCCCACCCGGGGCTCACCCGGGCTGGGCAGCCAGTCCCACGGCTGCAAGTGGAGCAGGCTGCTGCTGCCGCTGCCGCTGCCGCTCGGACAAACAGCCATCCTCTGCAGGGGAGAATTAGAGAAAAGAGAAAGAAAGAGGAAGATTGGTTTTCCTTCAGATCAGAAAGCTGAACCATTTCACCCCAGGGCCACCCAGTCGCTAGACTGAGAGGAAGGGAGGCTGGGGGAAGTTCCAGCTGCGGGGAATGGATGGGGAATGGATGGGGAATGGATGGGGAATGGATGGGGAAGGCTCATCCCCGCAGCCCCAGCCAGGCGGCAGGAGGTGCAGTGTGAACTGCACCCAGGAGAGATCTTCTCCCCCTTCCTCGGACACGGCAGTTCCTGACCCAGCGGGGACTAGCGGGCAGGGCAGCCGGGTGACACCGCAGGGCTGGTGATTCCCACCGAATCTGAACCCTCCCCACGAGGCTCCAGCTGGCAAAGCTTCCCTCTCGCTGTTACAGCACTCACTGACACGCACTGAAAGGTGCACTGCAATTAAGATGTCAGAGCACATTATTAGGTATTAGGAACAATTTCTTCCCCTCCAGGGTTGTCCAGGGCTGTCCCAGGCTGCCCAGGACAGGGGTGGAGTCCCCGTGATCCCTGGAGGGGTTTCCAAGCCGTGGAGCTGTGGTGCTGAGGGCCATGGGTCAGTGG
>WTSP01007437.1:19706-38434 GCA_025331215.1 Actenoides lindsayi | reverse complement strand
GAGGAGAGGAGAGGAGAGGAGAGGAGAGGAGAGGAGAGGAGAGGAGAGGAGAGGAGAGGAGAGGAGAGGAGAGGAGGAGGGGGAGAATAAAGCAAGAAAGCCTGCACACAAATGAAGCTTAATTATAATAATGGTATGTAGCTGCTTATCAAAGCTAACATTTAGGGCTGGAACTCAGATACCATCTGGTGCTTTGCAGCAGGCTGGGTAGGGCCAGGAGAAAACAAACTCAGGTTAAATCACTGAGAGTTCTGACTGGGGGGGAAATGCTGTGCTGGGGGCTCATCATTCCCTGGGCTGCTGCAGCATCTCCTCTGCCCCTCCTGCCTTCAAAACCCACCCTTCTGGGGCTGGACCTCCTGGGGCTGAACCCCACCAGCCCTCCTCTGAACTCCCTGCTGCTTGCCCGTGGGGCTGAGTTTCATACTCAGGTTGTTCCAAAAGCCAAATCTGCATTTCATGAGAAATTCAGTGCTCGGGATTTGTGCCGGCTGCTGTATGAAAGAGAATTTTTGAATCCTCTTGTCAACATGCTAAATGTTTCAGTTGACAAAGTCAATGCATGATGCGATATTATAAATATTAGATTAATTGTATTGTATAGAATTTATATCACATAAAGATCCAAGGAGCTATTTTTACTTCTGTGAAAAATAAAACAAGAGAGTTAAAGTGATTTGTTCAGACGCATTCCCCTCACAAACTTTGTCAAAACCCCCTCGTTCCCAGGGAACACTTTGATTCTGATAAAACTGCATTTCTCACTAGAAAACCCAACCTGTCAACCATCCCAGCCAGCTCCACTGCGTGCAGCCTGAGCACCCATAAAGGCACAAACCGGCTCCAGAGCGGCACTTCCCTAACCACAGAGGCTGGTTTCTTTGCAAGGGGCTGTGGGAGCCCCCCCAGGGCTGTCCCTGTCCCTCCCAGGGGTTACACACGATGTCCTGTGGCAGCTGGAGGGGTCCATGGAGCTCCTGTAGTACTGTGTCCATCCCACCCCCAGACAGGCGAAGCCTCAGAGGTTCTGCTCTCTGCTGTGGCATCTTGGTGGCAGCTCCCAGTGTGGCCAGGGCCACAGTGTGTCAAGCTCTCCCTGTGCCCACCACCTGCCCTCAGAGCCAGCCCAGGTAATGCTCCTCACAGGTTTGGAGCCTCCACCCCAACAGCCACAGGAGCAGGACGTGTCCTTCTGGGCATGCAGCATCCCTGCCTGGGAGTCATGGCCCTGCCAGCTCCTGTGAGTCTGCAGCCTCCACATAAACACTTCATAGGTCATGGACCTCAGATATTAAGGGGATCTCATCAATGCTTTTCAATATCTAAAGGGAGGAAGCCAAGAGGATGGGGCCAGGCTCTTGTCAGTGGTGCCCAGCAACAAGACAGGGGGGAACAAGCACAAACTGGAAGCCAGGAGGTTCCACCTGGGCAGGAGGAGAAAGTTCTTTGGTGTGAGGATGTCAGAGCCTGTTCCAGGCTGCCCAGAGAGGCTGTGGAGTCTCCTTCTCTGGAGAGATTCCCAACCTGGCTGGACACTGCGCTGCTGGGCCCCCTGCTCTGAGTGACCCTGCTGGATGGAGCAGGGGGGTGGCACCAGACCATCTCCAGAGGGCCCTTCCAGTCCCCACCATGCTGGGATTCTGTGATTCGAGCCATCTCTCTCTGTCCATGATAATGCTCTCAACCAGTCTGTCACCTCTGAAGGAACACGTGTGCCCGCATGTGTCTGGAGCATCTCTTGCCACTGACAGATGCACTTTGGAGTAAAATTGATTGTTTGCTCGCTTTCCAAGCAACCACTTTGCCTCTCATGCCAAGGCAGCTCAGCAGCACACGTGTCTGTGCCGGGCTGGTGACACTGGAGGAGACACCCACCCCATCACAGCAGCCCCCCAGCACCTCTCAGCCCCCAGCTTGCCTGTGTTTCCCACAGCTCCTTCCTAGGGCCACCTCTGCTGCTGCCCCTCCTGTCCCGGCTCCGGTGGCTGCTGCTAAAATTAGTGAGGAGCTTCTGTCCATTCTAATACTAATAGGCCCATTTTTAATAATGATGTTTTTGCAGCAATTTCAACCGATCATGGTGTCACAGGGGTATTGATGAAAAAAAGCATCTAATCCCCTTTAATAGATTCCATTTGACAGCGAACGTGTCTCAGTGTTCGTTCCCAAAGGCCCCCGAGGTTTCAGTGTCACTTCTGGCTGACCTTGGAGGGTAACAAGACCTTCTCCAGAAGAATGGCCCAGTGTCCATCTGGGATGGGGCTCCCAGCCCCCCTGAACCCCTTCCCCACTTCTCAGATGACAGGGCTTTCTCTGCTACTGCCAGGGCACCCAGGGAAGGTCTATTCTGGGAGGTCTCATGGAGCTGCTGTTTTATTTGCTTTTTCTTCTCTGCTGGACATGAGATGGGTGCAAGGGTGGCTTCTCCTTCCTTCCTTTGCAGCTCAGAAGGTAGGGATTTTCTCTCCAGGAGGAAAATCCTCCTTCTCCATGCCTAGGAGATGGGCAGAGCAGAGATAAGGGGGAGCAGCCGCTTGCAAAGCAGCTCCTGCTCCCATTCCCGTGGTCTCGCTGCCGGCTCACCCTTGGACGGGGGCACGAAGGGGGCAACCCTGGAGAGGAAAGCAGCCTGAAGCCTCACAGCCTCTCCCCAGCCTGCCTGCCTGACCTGTATACATAAATATATGGATATATTTCAGCAAGCACCTGCTGAAAGGTGCCAGACGGCACGTAACGAAGCTGCAGGTCCAGAAATCATTAAACAGGGAAGAATAATTGGCAGCTCTTCTCCAGCATCGCCAGGATTGGAGAGCTAAGGCAGCACCCTCCGGCTGGAAGCGTGTCCTGCCCATCGTCCTGCTGCAGGCAGCGAGGTGCTGGGAGGTGCAGGATCCATCCCTCAGCACCTCACAGGATGGGATGAACGAGTGGTGAAAGGGGCTGCGGCATGGTGGCAATGCCCTTTGGCCCGACACCCTCCTGCTGGGGCTCTGCCGAGCTGCAACTGGCCGGGAAGGTTCAAGAGCTGCCCCACACCCCTCCATTCTGCCTCACCGCCCCACAGTCTGAGGATCCCTGAGACCAGATGTGGTCTGGAAATGGGCAAGTCATCCATGCCTGGCTGCGAGCCCTGACCCCTGCCAGCCCTCAGCCCCTGACTCCTGCTTTCCCCCCGTCCCCTCCTTTCATCCCACATGGGTGGAGAAAGGAGTTCTATGTGTGTCCGGGGGCTGGGGGGTGAGTCACGGCTTGTGGTGGGGGCCGGGGGGGTTGGCAGCCCTGGCAGCAGGGCTGGGGGGCAGGAGGAAGGGGCAGAGCCCTGCTGTAGCTCACAGCTAAATGCTGCCTTTCACTCCAGCATTCCCAACGAAAGTAATGAGAATAATTAAAGGTAATTTCATTTATTCCAGCTTCAGCGTGTAAAGCAGACGGGGATGGGGGGTTTCCATCCTCTCACTGGGAGGAAAGCAGAGCTCCGAAGCTGAGCTGCCTGCGGGCAGCAGGACCTGCTAGCAGCCCCCTTTTCCCTTCTGGGGACATGTCCCCTCTGGCCAGACCCAGCTGTTGGTGGGGCTCACCTGGGAGATGGGGTCCCACAGCAGCATCAGGATGAGGAGTGGTTCTGGAGGGGGAAGGTGGTTCCAGGGGAGAGACTTTGCTTCATGAGACCTGTGCTGGAAGTGCCTGAGCATCCTGTTTCGCAGCTGAGGAGAGGTGCAGAGTGGGGAGAGAAACCCTGGAGCTGCTTCGCCCCCATCCCATGCAAAGAGAACGCAGGGTGATGCTCACTGAACGGATGCCAGCTTGGATCAGTCCTGGCGAGGTGGAGCCATCCCTGCAGCCCATCCTTCAGCCTATACAAGAGCGGGGACTGTGGACCTGGGGAGCAAGTGCCCCATGAAGCAGAGTCAAGAGCTCATCAGGCACTACAACTACCCTGAATCACTGTCTGGACCCAAGGAAACCAGCCCCGGTGAGCTGGAAGTGGGGATTTTAATCGGTGGTTAGTTACCCCCGGTTACCTGAGCTGGATAATTATTTAGGAGCCCCAAAACCACACAGGTCACAGCTCCTCCAGCTGACATTCAATCACGGAGACCTTCTCCTAGCCCTTCCATGTGTGTGACACACACAGACATTTCTTGGGGCTAAAGGAACTCCTCCTTTGGTCCGAGACTTCATCTCCACCCTCAGCATCATGACAGAGGCCCTGGGAGGCTGCCTGGTGAAAGGAGAGACGAGAAGATCCTGCTTTCCAAAATTTAGAGAGGGAATCCTATTCCGGAGCACCCCAAAACACCTCCCTGCAATAGGGGGACAGGTGGGCACAGCGTGGCAGAGCTGCCGGGAGGTGATGGAGAAGCAGGAGCAGAGAAAAGCAGGTCCCACGAGTGCTTGTTCCGACGCAGGCCCGCTTCGATTCACCTGTGCTCTTGACCCCATTGTGTCGCTTCTGCATGAATAATGCCGGTGCTCAAACCTTCCCGGCACACTCGCTCATTAAATATAAATTTTGTACTCAAATATTCCAGAACAGCATTTTGAACGGTGTGTTTGGGTGCATTTGAAATGCTCCCTGCTCCGGGGAGCGACAGGAGCCATCCATCTGCCAGGGGATGCCCACAGCTGGCAAACGCGGGCAGGGGCTGCGGGATGAGCTGCCGAGCCTGTGCTCTACGGGCAGGTTCACAGATGGGAGCAAATGTCAGGGAGAAATTTGTCAATCGTTCCTCACAGCAAATGTGATTCAGGGAAGCGACCTCCTCACTGAGGTTCCATTACATAAAACAAAAGAGGGGGAAAAGGGCAGGTGGCGCGGAAGGAATGTTTTCACCGCATTCCTCCCCATCTTTACATCACCAAAACCACATCGGTGGCTTCCTCACCTGAAGGCATCTGCACGGCCCCTGAGTGCATCCAGTACAAGAAAAGGGTCTCGCCACTGTTCAGTACCTGGTGTTGCTTGTCCCGGGGGCTGTGAAGATGCTGTGAAAGCTCAGAGCTGCATGTTTGAGGGCACCACCTCACCCACCAGCCCCGCAGCACCCGGGGCAGCGGCCGCCCGCTCACCTTTCCTTCTGCTCCCGCTTCCCAGCGCAGCTGTGTGAACGTGCTGCCCTTTCCCGGTGCCCCCCAGCCCAAGGGGAAGGTCTGTGGGGGATGAAGGCTGGCAGGGAGCCCGCGGGTCCCCTCCGCCCCAGTCAGCTGTGATTGAACACAGCCCCCGAGCCCCCCGGTTCCTCTGCACGTTTGACGACGAGCATCCGTGGAATCTGCAAGCCATTAGCTCTCTGTTATCTTTCTGGAGATGCTGAGGTGAGCCATATGGAAGCACTTACTCGTCAACAGCCTGGGACAGAGTTTGGTGGGGTGGCCAGGACTCAGCCCTTTGTGAACTGCAGAGAAGCTGGAACGCGTCCATTGACCCATTTAATGAGCTCCGGCAAGGGGAATTTCACACTGTGCCTGGAGCGGCAGTAACCTTATATGTAGAGAGAGGGGGAGATAATTTCTAATCTTGTCAATCACGCCGTTGTGAAATCCGCAGCAGGGTTTCTTATAGCGTGAGGGCCAAGGAGAAGGCGGAGGGCCTGATCCAGGTTCTTGCAGAGCAGGACTGCACAAGAAAGGCCTTTCATTATTTTTCTTCGCAGCCTCCTCATTTCCTCACTGAAAAAAACCCAACAATATATTTATTAACTAGACAAATATTTGACTGGGACAACATGCTGAAATGACCTGCAAACGCCTCCTCGTTCCCACCAAGAGGGGCTCCTGCTCCCACCCGCAGCCGCTTTCACACACCGTGCTAGGAGCTGCCTGCGTGCCCCAAACACTGAGAGGCTTCCAGCAGCTCTATCCATCCCTCCTCCTCCTCCAAAGGATCAGGAAGAGAGGAAAACACCTCCCCCAGGTACCCCACAGGCTCAATCCCGCTTGCCTGAGTGCTAAAGTTACTTGGCCGGTCTTGCAGACGCTACTACTGCAGGGCTACCTACAGCTTCTGGTTGGAAGACACATCCTTGCTACGGCTGGTCCAAGCATCTTGGTGCAAGGAAGGACAGAGGACATGAGGGGGGGTTGCACAATGTGATGCATTTACATGCCCAGATCACCAGCAGCCCTTCCCCATGTGTCCCTTTCTGCTGCTGTGCTGGTGGCCATGGGGGATGTTCGAAGCCAGAGAGGCTGCAATGATCTGGAGATGAGTCCAGGGAGGGGGTTGCTGTGGGGCTGCTGTCCCCCACAGCCACCCTCTGGGATGCACTGCTCTTTCTGGCCCCGAAAAACCAAACATCACGCCCAAATTGTCTGTAAAAAGCTATGCAAAACTTCAACGCAGACATGGGCTTTGTTGGCCTTGCACCTCCGAAGACCCGCGTCCCCACTTGGTTTGGTTGGAGAAGCTCTTTCTGCTGCACTGTGTCCCTCCCTGCAAGGTGGCCTGTATTTAGGGGAGGATGGCGTGACCCCAAGCCAGCCCTTCACACCTCGGCGGGACCCTCTGATGCTACGGCGCTGCCTGTGCCGTCGCCTCCACCGCGGGGAACCGCTCCAAGATTGAGCTCCAAGCTAAAGAAACAAACAGAGCCTTTTTTCCCCGTTGTTTTTCCTGTTTGCCTAAGAAACATAATCTTCCCCCGAAATGAAAAAAATAATAATAACTTACAGGAAGGCCCCAAGCATGAGCTGGTTTGTGTGCGATTTCAATCAAAACAGGCTTTAAAAAACAAATTCCTTCGATATTCGTCACATGTGTAAAACACATTAAAGGGGGACGGTGGATCGGGCCGGAGGAGCAGAGCCCTCCAGCTCCTGCCCACACCAGGAGATGCAGCTGAGCATCCGTGAGAGCCGCTTGCTGAGGCTCAGGGGAAACCTTCTTGCTCTGAACAACCCCTTGACAGGAGGTTGGAGCCAGGGGGGGTCGGGCTCTGCTCCCA
Source organism: Actenoides lindsayi (assembly GCA_025331215.1). Lineage (NCBI taxonomy): Eukaryota > Metazoa > Chordata > Aves > Coraciiformes > Alcedinidae > Actenoides > Actenoides lindsayi. Next base: position 31,490 of record WTSP01007437.1, on the reverse strand, counting down.
AGGAACAAGCGACAAGACAAGAGGAACCGGCCTCAAGTGGCACCAGGGAGGTTTAGGTTGGAGCTGAGGAACAATTTCTTCTCCTCCAGGGTTGTCCAGCTCTGTCCCAGGCTGCCCAGGACAGTGGTAGAGTCCTCGTGATCCCTGGAGGGGTTTCCAAGCTGTGGAGCTGTGGTGCTGAGGGACAGGGGTCAGTGGTGCCCTGGCAGTGCTGGGACAAGGGCTGGCCTTGATCTTCAAGGTCTCTTCCAACCAGAACGATCCTATGATTCTAACTATAAATGCTACCTTGATGGGTTGTTAGAAAATAGTTTTTTTCACAATCATGAATGCCATGCAAGATCTCAGACTGTGAATACTTTTTACAGACAAAGAATTCCTCTACCATTCTGGGCTTCTTTGGTTAATCTATTTCAAAGTCAACATTTATGTATTTTCTTTCCAGATGCTCATTTGTTCAGGTCTGTTCCTCAAATCAAACTGGCAAGTGATTAGCCTTTAATAATGGCTATGGCTTTGCAGGTGCAAAAGGGAATTTAAAACATGCTGCAGTGCATCAGTTTTGTAGTATTGAGATCATGATGAAAACAAAATGCAAAATTATTTTGCCTACTTAATTTGATGCTTAAGTCAGGTTTTGTGAAGTTTCCAAGTGAATAAGCATTTCAAGTCCCTTTGCTAAGTTAATTATAGCAGGTAGCATCAGTGACCACAGCGGTTCAGATTGCAAGAGAGTTTCCATGCTATGACACCACCTTAATGTGTTCACAGCTTTCTGAAAACACTCACTTCTTGAAATGAAACTTCTTATTCTCAGTTTCTGCCTGATGGTGCTCTATTTTTGCAGAGAAGAGCTATGAGGGAGCGTTCAAATGTGTGGAAAAAGGAAGATACAGTAAAACACATTAGTATTTGTGAGTTATTTTACTCACCTGTTTCTGAACAGAGCAATTCCTGAAACTCACAGAACCTACAACCTAACCCAAAGCCCAGGGGGATAAATGGAAACACCCACAATAACTGCAGCAGGCTTAAATCGGGGGCACTGTGTTTAACAGAGAGTGATGCTTGTTTGTTTTAAAAGTAATACTTGGTTTTGCACCAAAGTCCTGCTGGCCTAAAAATCTGCTTTTGTGGTCCACTCTGGTGGACCGATTGTTTGCTACACCCGGATATGTGGTTTGACTTGTCTAGACACAGAATGTTGTTATTTACAGCAGTAAATGTTGAATCAGTTGATTAATGTCAGAAAAAGCAAGTGTACAAAATTGTCTTTCCCTAATCCCACACCATTTTAAACTAATAGCCACACTGGTACAAAAATTACATGCTCAAGTCAGAAGTGTGGACCTGCTGAAAAATCCTTACTGACAACGAATGAACATTTCTCTGGGCATTCTACTTCAGTAGGCGTAGGGGAAGACTAATAACTAGTGCTTATGAAAAAAGCCCTTTCCTTAGCCCATATCTGAACCAGAAATCAAACACTTGTTAGCTGAATAGCTGTTAAGGTTTCATATTCTCTGGAAAAGAGAAGGCACCAGACTAGCAAGTTCCCTAAGCTGAAGAACTTTCAGCTAAGTGATTACCCAAACACCCAACATGAAGGAGCAAAGCACAGCTATGTGCCCTTCTCTCCCCCACACGTGTGGTTACTCTATTATTCAATCCACGAAATCTGCATCGCTACAACCCCAGCCAGCCCCAGGAAATGCCAAACGTCACCGAGAGGAACTTCACTTCAGGTGTCCATGCTCGGGATGGATCACAGCACCCGTGGGGGAGAACATGAGCTTCTAGGAGGTAAGATCGGGAGCCATGGAATTGTCTCTGCAACCTTAGATTGGTGATTTCGGAAGGATTCTTCTCAACTGGCTTAAACACTTTGAAAATTCCAGTATCTGGTATACAGAAGTCATCTTAATACATGTCAAGATGGAAATAAGAACTAAGTAATTAGCTAGAGAAGACAGACACACTGCAGGGCCACATCCTTATAGAGAAAGGCCTCTCCATATGTCATGATAAGCCGGCAGGAAAAACTGCATCTGGCTGCAGGACTAGGTCATGTCACTGTTTTCTCTCTCTGTCTTTTGGGTTGAATGTCTTGCTCACTGCTGCTGTTAATCTATTCCATAAGACCTACTGTATCATGAATTTGTACATGCTGATGTTATGGGAAACACTGATTTTCGCATGTCCCAGCTAAACGGTTTCAGCCCGAAAGCTGCAGTAACACAGGTCTTCCCAGAGATTACCGTGAAGTCTCTGAAACACACACTTCAAATTAAAGAAGTCTTCAAATGCATGTGCAGCACTTGGCAAACAAACCTTCTGAAACAGATGGAGACCAGCCTTTTCATCTAAGTTATTTATTTCTAGAAGCAGATATCCAGGACAATACACTTCGTTCAACATTTTTGTTCCTGAAAATGTTTGCCTCAACTCCTCGATATTTAGGAAGCAGGTACAGATATTTTGAAAACTTCGCATCTAAGTTATGGTGAAGAATCATAGAATTGTTTAGTTTGGAAAAGACCTTTAAGATCACCCAGTCCAACTGTTGTTGGACAAGAACAACATCTTGGGACATTAACTGTGTAAACAAGCCTCCAGAGCAGTGTCTGTGTTGTATAAGCCTGTTCTCTTTCATTATATTTTCAAGTAGTTGATACTTTTAAACTTGAAATGTTTTGTGCCTTGGAAAGTATCCCTGGTTTTTTTTGTTCTCTTTCATGTAAGTCAACAGTCACCTGTTTAAAACACTGCAGGGTTGTGACTGAAAGTGATCAGAAAGAACTACTGGAGACATACCGTGAAATAATCCAAGATACCCCAGTTTCTCCATTTCTACTTTGTCTTTAAAAACAGGATTTGTTCTCAAGACCCCAAGCCAAATTTTTGAACTCGAGATCTTCAAGATAGTGGCTTAGCTTCAATGAGCAGCTAAATAAAAAAAGCCCAATTTTCAGACGTAAAATCAATAGAAACTCCAGATACTTAATATCATAGGTCTGTAAACCAGTCCAGTTTGTTTAGATGGCTGAAGATAAGGACCAATTTTCAGAAGAGCTAAATGGTCTCAATTAGAAGTAAATACAGTTACCAGCTCTTGAAAGCAGGTCCCATTGTTACAAAGTATTCATCTATTCCTTTATATTTGCTATCTTTTAAGTTTTTCTTTAGGATAAAAAGAGACAACCTTTCTTTCTTCAGCAGAAGAGATCCACCCAGCACAGCCAGGGCAGTGCTGCCAGAGCTGAGCTGCGCCCTTTGGCACGTTGGTAGGAGGTAGGTGTGCCTGTTAATGGAATCACTTTGTGGGTTTTTCAGTAAAAGAACCTCCAATTCCGTAGGTTATACATTTTAGTTCATTTTCAATTCAAATATGCAGCTCTACAAAGAGGATTGTTGCAACTTTTGTGAAACCCGAAAGGAAGAGAAGAGTTTGCAGCAGGGAAGGCTTCAGCTGCAATGAGAAGTTTGGAGCTTCCATGGCAACATCCCTATAAATAATTCTCACAATCAAGGGGCCAATTTGGTTTTACAGGCACTGAGTTGTTGTCGTGTTGTTACCAAGAAGTTCATACATGAAACAAGGCTAAAGAAATGTCACTCTCTAGGAAAAAGAATATCAGCAGGAAAGGAAGTACCACATTGTCTTCAGAAGTCTTCAGTCTCAGATTAGTTTTCAGTTACCTGTCTGTCGTGTAGGGCACAATGACTACTGGGTGTAGGAGAGGTTCATCCTCTTTAATATTGCCTATACCAAGTAATAACTTCAAAGGGTTCCATAGCTATCACAATAAACCAGTTCTTTATTAAAAGAACTACAGACAGAGCCATCACTGCTGCATTTATTTCGTGCACATTTCATCCATGTGCATAAAACTAACTTCATGGTGGTTCTCCCAGGTTATTCCTTCATGTGACCTGCTCTGCCCCTTGGAGCTCCTGTTTGTGCTGTTCCAGGGCCCAATGGCTTGTGAAATTGGCCTTTTCTTTTTTTTTTTTTTTTTTCCACATGAAAAGATGTTTAAAACCTTGCATCATTTTAAACTCCATTAATTCACGAGGGCATAGGGTTGTGGGTTTATGTGTTTTTCTTTCTGTTGTCCTGGTCTAACACCATCTTCATGACTTTTTTTTTTTTTTTCCAATATTCAGTTTTGTTTCCCAGATCATAAATTCTTCAGGACACACGTGGTTTTTTGCCCTGACAAATGCACTCCTGTAAATACACACAGCCTCTAGCCCAGCATGTGATATTAGTGCCTCTATGATGCAGAAGCGCTAACAAGATCTAATCAGTCTAATGAATGACAAACACATCCACACACCTCCTGGTACTGCTTACAAGACATACAAGTTAGTCACGTTGGTTTAGAGGGGTTTAATACGGATTTATTCATCCCCATTTGCATACACTGTTAACTGTGACATTCTTCATGGGAGTTTGTAAACCTCTGCAGACAAATCCAAGCCAAGGCATTACCTAGTTTCAGCTGTAGCTTCTCTTTCTATTCAGCTAATTGATTAACACCATCATAAACAAGATAAACAAGGAAGAGATCACCCTAACACAAAGTTATATTTTTCTAATAGAATGGAAAAGGTGACAGTGGAGATATTTCACTGTTTTGCATCCTGTACGATATATTATTAAAGCATCAACTCATATCTGTCACATGAAGTCATATTTCTTTTTAATAAATTAAATAACTTCAAGTAGTGTTATTGTGCCACGGCTTTCAGAAGAAAATCTGTCAAAAAAGAGGCATCTTTGACTATTCACTTGGCAAAGGAGTTATGCTGTTATATTCCTGACAGTTTTGGGACAGGGGAATAAAACAAACCTCTCTCTTTCAGATCATACTTCCATCCCCTGTAAAGCCCAAACCCTCTTCGGGCAGCTCCAGGGCTCCAACGAGACAGCTCTGAAAGAGCAGAGGAAGCAATCTGTGTATTGAAATGTAAATACTCGCTGCTGTACTGTACACAGGAATTCTGAAGGAAAGCAGGATGCTGAGCATATTTATCCACCCATCATTACCCAGAATTCTCCAACTGCTGTTTCACAGAAACGCTTTTCAGTTTGCTTGAGCTCTGGAAGAAACGGAGCTTGGGCAGTGCTTTGGAATAGGGAAAGTTCTCACAGGGCACTCAAACTCATCTGAAGGGTCGATTCAAGAACAGATGACTCGGTACCTTCATTAACAGATTTTAGACCTTCACACAAGAGCTCCAGGCTTGGGTTTACTGGAAGAAGCAAGAGGACTGCAGGTCTGTTCCCTCCTCCCTTCCATCCGCACAGTCTCACACGCTACAGCTGTGGCTGTGTGAGGGATTTTAATCAGTCCCGTTTGTATGTTCAGGCAACACGTTTGAAGATGAAAGATGGGTATGCAAGTGCCAAGCACTGAGCACTGCTGATAACTGGGAGAAAAAAATCATCCCCGATCTACACAAGACAGTCACTTTCATTTTTAAGGAGCCCCTTTTAGATGACGTTGGAAATCCAAAGAGTAGAATTTCTGCAAGAGCTTGTTTTCTCATCTTACTGGTACTTTTGGAAAGGAAAACCAAACAAACAAAAAATCTAACCAATTTTCTTATGAGTTAGCCCAAAAGGACTTTTAAAACAGTATTTCATTCAGTCAAAACCAAAAATTGCTTTCAGGCAAATAAGATCTTGGGGCTTCTTTTGTAAAGAAGGATGCTTCAAAAAACTTACTAAAATTCTAAGAGAAAAATTATAATGTGTTTTAAGGATGTTGAAATAAAACGCTGCTTTACTTTCATTTAACAGCTTGGGAAATTTGTGAAGCACGTTGTTGTTATTCCTACTGTCTTCTCTGAGGGGGATCTTAGCTACAGTAATTGACTCCATTCTAGTGAAGAGGTTTAAGTAATGCAGCTTACAATCTTGTAATTTTTCTGCCAAAGGGAGACAAATGTAAATATAATAATATTCCAAACACTCTGTGCACTTGTGAAAATGAGCCATTCTTCTTTCTTTACAGAGTGCTTAAGAAACATAAATACCTGTGAAATAAAAACGTATCCTAACAAATCCTGAAAATCTTAACAGGACACTTGAACAGAGAAAATTATGGTCACATTATCTACTGTCATAAAATCATGACAAATGCAAACCAGACTATTTCACTATAACTGAGGCAGGTTATATTACTGTTTCTGAACTTGACTCGGTTCCTTTCTTTCAAAATGACAGCGGATTGTCTTTCTTAGAAAACTCCACATAAATCCTTTTCTTCTCAACAGCTTTGACACTTCCGTGTATTGAGAACCCACTTAATGACTTGAATGACAAGCAAGTGTTCGCTGTTACTGACAATTAAGCTTCTCCATCTGATACAGAGAACAGAGCTCAGTTGAACTAAAATCCTTCTTTTCAATAATCAACACCGTTTTTACAGCATTCAAGAGCTGGACTAGGTCAGCAGAAGTAAGAAGCAATTCTGTTTGACCTTCACATGCCAACAGGGACAGCACTAAAAGCCGTCTACTGTTAAACTGGAGACAGGTTACCTCCCAGTGCTGTTCTTTGAGGTAGAATCTGTACCTCTGTGAGTCAAGAGCAAAGAGGCAGTGGTGAGGTAAACAAATCCAGGGGAAAAATAAATTCTCTGTGCTGCAGCCACGCATCCCTACACTTCTTGGTCCAGTGGCCAGAATTCAGCTGAGTGAACTGCAAAAGAAAAGAAGATCCTGCAGAGCATGTAAGAAAATAAAATGTTGAAGAGTGTGGAGAGAGTGGGCTTGGAAAAAAGTATAATGGAAAAACCTCCCAACACCTTTTAAAGAAGAGAATTTTTAATACAAATATTTTTAAAACTATGATGATCAAGAAGTTAAATTAATCTGGAGTAAAATTTGTGATGACCCCTTTTATTACAAGACTGAATTGTCAAGGATTTCAACCTGGAATGTAGCAAAGCTCAGGCGGTGTAAGAAGTTTGAAGAGAGTCAGGATTAAAAAAACCTGTTCCTGCTCTAATGGGGTGCTTAAATACTGACTTCTGACATGGGATGAAAAGCTGGTACTTCATCCAAGAACAGATCCAGAAATTTAACCGAATACCTGGAGATTTCAGAGGAGCTGGTGGTGGACTTGGAAAATGTCACGGTGATTGAGGAGGTACATGCACAGAACATGCATGTTGAAAACAAAATCTAACAACAGTTAAGAGAGAAAAACAACTACCACACTTGTGAACAGCAAGAGACTAAGACTGTATCCCTCGCTTCTGTGAAGATAATATACAGTGACTTATGAAAAGAAGGTTAACCCAGATGTGAGCTTTAATGTTCAGAAGAATTAAATCCTCAGCACTGAATAACATTGGCAGTAAATTAAACTGGCAGTTATGCAATGTCTGGAGCACGCCGTAACCACCCCATGATTACCATGGCCAGCCAAAGCCTGTCCCCGAGCAGGCAAAACTCTGAACTGGGATCAAGGTTTTTCTCCAGTGCTCAGTCTCCTTTGACCTGGTTCATTTCATCACCCTTATTTTGGAAGTAAGGGGAAAGCTTGGTTACTGTGAAAGCCGGTGCAGATAGCTGGGCTAAAATTAAGTCTGATGTAACTCAAATGATGTCACACCAGGGATGGATTTGGCCCAGAGTGCCTGGGGAGGTTCGTGCTCTTCCTGCACTGGAGATCAGTGTTAATTCACCTCAGGTCTTCAGCTTTGCTGCAGTTACAGCAGCAGGTTGGGCTCGGGGAACAAGGGGCTGGGTGACCTGGTTGCAGTTGAGAGGGGAAGGCGAGTTCCCTGCTGCTGGGCCAATAGTCCTTTGTGTACCTTTACATTGTGACAAACTGTTCATTTCTTTACAAAGATACATTTCTTTACAAACGTGACAAAACCTCTCCTGTCAGCCTCTCTCAGTTCACGTCCCTCCTGCTCCGGGCGCTGCCAACGAACCCCTTTTGCTGGTAGCGTTTCAAGTTGGCAGGAGCCGGGGCACTTCACATTTCCCCAGCAAAGGCTGCTGCCAGATCTCCTGCACTAATCACAACAGGGCCATCGTAGGCTACTGGCTGCATTCTGCCCTCTTACCCCAGTGCAGGAGATGGAAATGGTGTGGCACCATTATAACTAAGAGTGGAGTTTAGAGCTGGAGCTAAAAATGCCGTCGGGGCAGGAGCATTTCAAAGGCTCCTTGCCTGAGCACGCACCCCGGCTGGGCAGCTCCACACAGGCAGAGGAGCAGTAACGGCTTCTCAGCTCATGGCCTTTTTCCCCAGGACAGTTATTAACGGTGAAAAGAACTGTGGGTTTACTGCAAGTTTGACACATAAGTTCCAGGAGAGCTACAGAGAGGTCTGAACGTCCCGATGGCGACGCTGCCGCAGCTCGCGAGGCAGCTCGGGCAGAGGTGTTCCAGGACTGCTTCAGCCAGCAGGCAGGGGAAGCTGCTGGGAGCAGGACATACTCATCTCCACCCTCCTTGCTAGAGAAAACCAAAGGGCATTGGCAAACCGGCCCCAGCACCTCTGCTGTGAGGACAGGCTAATAGAGCTGTGCCTCTTCAGCCTGGAGCGTGGTCCCCTTCTACTGGGGGGCTTCTAAGCAGGCTAGAAGAGAGGTGATGATGTGGCCTACACGCTACCCGAAGAAGTTCTCCTCACCTTCCGATAGTAAGGTCAGTCATCTGCACAGCCACGAATCACAATGAATGAGTCTCAGGTTGCTGTTAGCCTGGGAAACAGCTGGAAGAAAGCTCTGCTTTTAAATTACAGTTGGACAGGGACACCAGGCTAACTGACAAATCCCACCAGTATTTGCAAATTCAAATCACCAGAATCCTATCCAGTGTTTAAATCACATTTTAACAGTACGGTTAATAAGTTAAACTTTCAGTAAGCCGTAAAGTATTCAAGTTTTTTGTTTGCCTCTGCAGAATTTCCCAATTCTTGTTCACGATCTGTGTCAGATAATCCATCAGTACACCTGCCCTCGCTTTCGCAATACCTCTGACCTATCCTATCCCTGCCCAATCTCACCACGCAAAATGCTGTGACCTAAACCAGTTGCTTTTCCTTCCAAGTGAGATAAAGGACCCACAGCTCTTCTGCTCCTGTCTCCCTACTCCACACCCTGTCTACATTTTTTTCCTATTCCTGACCTTCAAGCGGAATTCTTGGGCTCCAATGCCATTAATTCCATCTGATTTCCCCAAGAGTGACTTTCTTGATGTGCAGTATCCCTCGGTCTGTGATGCCCCTCCAAATCTTGGGGTGAGGGGAGGGTTAGCTTGCTTCAGCCAGCAGTGGAAGGGCTAAAGCCATGAAAAACACACTGATGTTTTCTTCCCATGTTAAAATGAGTTTGCTTTGTCTTTAGGGGGTACACACATATCATGGGAAGCCTTTGTCCTTCCTCTATCCATACTTCTCAGAAAATGTCATGTGAATCCCTGGCATTAGTCCCTGAGAATTACCAGGAAGGGAGTAAAGAATGTATCAGAAAACCATCAGATGCCACTACACAAATCCATGGTGCACTCACGGCCTGAAGAGTGGATGTACCTCTGATCACTCTAACCCACCAACACCATAGCAGAACAGGAAAACAAACAGTGGAGGCCAGAAGGGATGGTTGAAACACTGAAAGGCTTTGCTCAGACAGAGACTGAGACCCTTCAGTCCCGAGAAAACACAACCCAGGGAGATTATCAGAGAACTGGAGTTTCTAGAGTGGCAAGCAGAACAACTCCTCACTGTTTCTCAGAAAAAGAAGGCAGCAAGAGGCTCCCAGTGGAAATTACCAAGCCTCAGGATTAAAAAATCACGAAGGGAAGTGTTTTTCCACGGACTGCAGAATGAAGCAGTGGGACTCATTGACACAGGATGTTGTGGAGGTCAAAAGGAAAAACTGATTAAAAAGGACTAGTCCAATTCTAATAACGGTCTGCTGAGCCCCGTTAAATGTGACGGGCTGGATGTAAGCCACAAATCTAGAACTCCCTCGTCACCTCTTGCTAGCAGGTGGAAAGGTAAACCGCAGGAAGGTCGTATTTGCCTTGCTTGTTACGTTTCCCTGAGCAGCCATTCCCAGCCCTTCTAACGGGCCCGAAGCTGGCCTTTCAGCCTCATCTAGTAGGGCCATCTTTGAGGGGTTTGTTGTAGTTTCCTTTCTCCCAGCAAGGCTGGAAGGTGTGGCAGAAGTTCTCCACCTCCTTTCCCGAGCTTCCCAAAGGAAGGAATGCCATCGGGACACTTCTCACCAGGCCCCTTGCTCCGAGATGTTTGCAGACGCTCTGGCTCGTGACCTGCGAATGAAGAATCCCAGAACAGGTAGGTCACTGTCTCAGCTTTGCCCGTGGCCAGCTGCATGCCTCACTTGGTGAGTATAACGATTACATTCTGTGCTACAGAGATGTACAGAGGAAAAAACCACCTATGCTACCAAGAAAGTACAGCTTTTCCTATCAGGAGTGTCAGCCCCTTGGGAGAGATGGGTGCAGAAGAGGAACCCAGAGACCAGGGCGATGACCTAGCTACCGATGGGTTTGGGACTTTGGAGTCACCATTTCTGTGCCTTGGTTCTCGACTTAGAAGAGCACAACAATTGTGTTCTTTTGTTGTGCTTTGCTTTTTTAACTTGCAAAGTTGTTACGTGGCTAAGTATGTCAGATGTTTGAATAACAAGTGAGATGGGAACCCTAAAAATACCAGAACTGACACTGCGTGGCTGCAAACGGAGCCCAAGTGAAGTCCAGCTCTGACATTTCCAAATTGCTTTTGCTCTCTCCAATTTAAAATGTACAGTCTTTTTAAAAATACAAGGGAAAACGAGCATGGTTCACTGAGAGCACTCCTTTAGAGGCTGGAGGGTGGATTTGCCCCACTTGGTGTCCAAGCGTTGGTACCAGATGGTTGCAATGTCAACGTAAGGACGAAGCCAATGCGGATTTTAGGAAATAGCAATGTTGTGGAAAAAGTGCTCCCTCTGGTTATTCTGCTGGAGAATTAATTGCTTAGAGCAGAGGAGAAGTAGGGCAGAGGGCAGTTGGGTTTATCTGCACTGTGTTCACCATCACGGTCAGGACAAGGGTTGTTTGTCAAACACGGGTTCGTGCCTCCCCCCCTACAAGGGCACAGGTTCCCACCACGCCACGCTTGGGTTCAGAGGGGTTGAGGGCTCTGTCTCAGAGGGGTTGAGGGCTCTGTCTCAGAGGCCGTGCATTTTCTGCGTGCGGCAGGGAGTAAAAGAAGATAGTTTTGTAGCCAGCATGGGAGTCGTTCGTTCTACCTGCTCCGTCAGCCATGTTGTTAGGAGCAGAGACCCAAAATGACAGCAGCCATGGCTGAGGCAGCTGCTGGAGCCAGCACAGCTTCCTCCCAAGCCCTGCTCTGACACACCAACAGTGCAGCGTGCTGGCAGGCCTGGAGGATTACAGCAGCTCTGCTCGCTCACCGTTAACCCTTCGGAGCTCACAACCTCCCAAACCACGGAATTAGGCGAAAAATAGCGACGACACCCAGCACTTGGAGACAAAGCATCCCTCCAGAGACAGCACCTTCAGTACCAACCTGCTCGTGTCTGTTGTGAGTGTGGCACAGTCAATTCTACCTGCCTTAAAAGAGCAACAAAACCCAGAATGGTCTTCACAGAGTCCCAGCATGGCAGGAGCTAGAATGGACCTCTGGAGCTGATCTGGTGTCCCCCCTTGCTCCATCCAGCAGGGTCACCCAGAGCAGGGGGCCCAGCAGCGCAGTGTCCAGCCGGGGTGGGAATCTCTCCAGAC
>WTSP01007437.1:0-14342 GCA_025331215.1 Actenoides lindsayi | reverse complement strand
AAGGGAAGGGAAGGGAAGGGAAGGGAAGGGAAGGGAAGGGAAGGGAAGGGAAGGGAAGGGAAGGGAAGGGAAGGGCCAGTACAAGATAAGTGCACAAATCAAAGGCTCATTGCCAAACAAGTCTGACCAAATCCAGGAGAGATGGAAACAATTTTGCAATTGTCAAAGCTCCAGCCCAGTGATGCCTTAGGTAAGGTCAAGGGAGCGTTTCCTTTGAAGATAAAAGGTACCCAAGTGTGAAAGCTGTGATCAATACAGGAAGAAGGATGAAAAAGCAAAGCAGCCACAAACAACAATTCCTGATGGCATTTTAATTCCACATGCATTAGACAGCACCCTGAGAGGAGACCAACGACTGCAGATACTTTAAATAAGCTGCATGTAACATATAGGAAGCGTTCATCCTTGATAGCACAGGTGTCTCCCTCTTCAGTTAGGGACTCCCACAGCTGCATTTTCTTTTTATTCTCTGCAGTCTTCAAAGAATGAGATTTTATAAAATTAAATAAGTTTACTCTTACTTGCCAAGGAGCACTGCTGATCTTCCTACAAACATTCAGGAGCTTCCTGCAGCTATATATATTTGCTCTTGAAGCATTTAGCAGCTTCCGGAAGTATCATCAGCAATTAGAAGAATGCATTTAATTTGGAAATAGATGGGATAAAACTTTGCACCGTTCCCACTGAAATTCCTCAGGGTGAAATATTGGCAGGGTGATTTCAAGAAGGCCTGGCTCCCACCGGTACAAATAATCCAGCCAGGGAAAGCCTCATGGATTGTCTGAAACAGCTCAAAACTAATTTTCCCTCTGCTGTATCTTTCAGAAATGAAGTGTTACCAGTCGGGCTCTTGACTAGGGACAGACCTAAGGAAATAAAGCCTGGCTCCGAAGATCAATTTTCCTCAAAAGCTGGCAAACATTTGGGTTTGGTTTCCTGTTCCCTGTTTTGACATGTTTCTGTTCCAGAAGTAATTCCCGAAGAACCCAGATGAAAATTGTCACTTCCTCGTTGTCTTTCTTACTTGTCAGAATATTCTCTGCTCCAGTCTTTTGGGTAACTGGAGATGTCCTGAAGGTTTTGTGAACAAGAGCTGGCTCTGTGCTGTGTGAGGCAGGACATCACCTTTGGTTCTCCTGACTTCTCTATTCCCAGCTGTTTAATGGTGTAGGTCTGTCTGATGGTGCTGCAGCACTGCAAGTTTTGCTTGTTTGCTTTGTTTCTGCCCTAAGCCTTCAAGAAAAAACCCAGTGTGCATCAGATTAGCAACTCCTCTATGCCACATGCATCTGGAAAGCCTTGAGGTGTATGCAACCCACCCCAAAGACTTCTTCAAGCCAAAACTAGTCATCTACAACAACACAATAAACACATTCTGATGATTTGAGGCTGATGGGAGACTACAGTGGAGGACACTGTGGATGGAAAGTACTGCATTCATACCCAATGGTAGGTCTGCCTGCTGCCTTTGTGTCCCAGGTTAGGGGAGTTAGCTCAATAGCTGAGCGGACTTTCTACTCGGTCGCATTTCTGTAATCCTGCTGGAGTTGAGGGCAAGGTGAAGAACTGGGGAAGTAAAAGAATTGGGCCTTAAATTTAGCCAAAATACTAATACTCCTGGAAGGCTAAACCACAAGGTAATCTGATTGAAACTATGGGATCATTTGTAACAACGTCTGCTGGCTCCAAAGGTCTTGGCCCTGATCCCGCTCCTGCCAGCACCAGCGATGCGTAATTCAACCGGAGGTGGTGTCAAAGGAGTAGGCGAGACCACAGTCGTGTCTTTGGAGTCCACTATCAACCTCTTCATATCCTGGCAATAAACCAGCATCTCTTATTCTTTCTCTCTTTCACTCTTTTCCCTCAGAGGTACACAGAAATTACAAAGCACTTGGAGAAGCTGCCAAGGACCGTTCAGCGCTAAGTGTCGTAACAGGCGTCGTATTTCCTGTGTTTCGTAGCCCAGCGTAATGCAGCAAAGATCTGATGATCTCTGGCATGTGCAAGTGGAGGACAGACCAATCTACCAATCTAGCAGGAGGAGGCTGGTATGAATGTGCAGAGTTTCCTTCCCTGGAAACATTCCAGCCTTGAAACTCGGGGAAAGCCCCTCAAGAAATGCTTCGAGGCCTAGAAAACTAGGCAGGGAGCTGAATATGTGCATCTTCCACACCTGATTCTCTGTGTGGGAGATGTCTCTGTCCTTCAGCACTGTCTTCTGCATTATCCCTCTTACCAGCTTCACGAATAAACCAAAGTCTGCTCTTCTGAAGTCCAGGGTCTGTCCCCTGTTCTTTGCCAACCTCATCCCCCCCAGCACCTTGAACATCACTGTTCTGTGGTTGCTAGGGACAAGGCTGCCATTGATCCCATCAACAAACCAGACCATCTCAGATCATAGTGTTCATGGGGCTGGGGCACTCCGGCCTACAACGCGTGCTGTAGAGATCACTCCTGGAAGGCTGGAGCCCCAGGACTCAAAACACTTGCAGAGGAAGGTTCATTGTGCATCAGAAAATGTGTTTATTTTCTTTTCCTTCCTAAGAAAGGTAAGAAATAGCAAAGGCTGTACTATGTGTATGTATGGATTCCATTATTTAGGGGAATTTATATCAGCTTTCACAAGATACAGTTATCAATCCTGACATGTCACATAAATATATTTATTCTTCATAGAATAGGCCACTGGGGGATTTTGAAGCTGTGCTCTTATCCACTTTCCTTTAAATGCCCAGCAATGACAACTGTACCAGTCTCCTAAGAATTCAGAGGCAGCTGTTTATTTCTTTATGCTCCACTGTCTTTCTCCACCCTGTAGTCTCTTAAATTGTAAGCTCTTTGTGGCAGAAAAGCCTTTTGTTCATTGTTTTGTGGTGCGTTTTCCTGGACAGCACCCAGCACAATGAGGAATGAGGTTCCTAAGCTTTACCATAATACTAAGCAACACATGTTCATCCATTTTCTTCTATGTTTATATCTATATAGGTGACATTTTAGACCCTTTTTACCCAGCTCAGCCAACTTCAGGAACTGTTCCATACACACCTTTCAAAAGACAGTGGCTTCAGTTGCACTGAGCAGAAGATTGTTCCAAATACTCTTCTTCAAATATCTAGAACATAAAAATTGCCCAATATGTCACCTAGAGATATAATCAGCTTTCTGAATAGAATCAGAGGCACAAAAACATGACCAAGTTACAGGTTTCTATTGTCAGAGAGAGAAAAACAATCTGTGTTATGGAAAGACAAATTGCAAAGAACATGATACTGTTCATGAGAGAGGAGGAGAGTTCCCATTAACTGCCCCTGAAGTACTGGTGTGTCTGTATTTCAGTTTTACAGGATGCACTTAGGCCCAGAGAAAGGCTGCTTTTTATTTTTGAAAGCTCTGGAGCTCCAGAACACCAGTGTTTCTGTCATGCCTTCAGTGACAAATAGTCAGGTAGAATAAACTTCACCTTTGCTCAGTCTACAGCTCTGCAGTCTATCCAAACACCATCACGGCAGCACAGGAGCTCAGGAACACTGATGAATGACTCTCTGTTCTCATTGATGTCTATATGGCAGAACGGTTTCATTGTGCTGGTGCTCTGGCTGGAGCCCCTTTTTCTTCCAGCAGTGACTATCTATTCAGAGCAAGATCTGAATTAGTCTCTCGTTTCACCTACATGAATCCATTTCCCAACATTTTCAAGCTATTGCAAAACAAAAATATTGACCTTTCTTGATCAAGATGAAGAGGATGTTGCAATCTTGCTGAAAATACTCCAGAGCACCTGGAGGGATCCAGCAAGCAGGGCTCAGGTGGCTGCCAGCCCATGAAAATACCCTGACATGTTTCTTCAGAGCAAATAGAAGGCAGCTGAAGGAAACCAGAAATGTCATAGTAATGTATCTACTAGAACTTTACATGGGTTCAGATCCCATCTGAAAGAAAAGGGTGCAGGAAATAATGTTATAGTCAAACAAGACAGGATTATTTGGATCATGTTAAGTGTTGCTCTGACGTCCTATTTTTATTCTAAGAACTGCCCTTTTCCTCCCACAGCAGGGTCAATTTCTATAGATCATGATGAAACAAAACAAAACAAAGCACAACAACAGAATGAAGCAACTTCAGTAAAAGGAGCAGCAAAGAATGCAAGGCGTGATAAAAACCAGCCCCAGGCCAGGTTAGTGTTATTGCTGGCTTAAGTCTGAGCTGCAGAACAAATATTGCTAGTCATAATCTGCAGAGCTTGTGGAAAGTGCCTGGTCACTGGCAAAGCCCAACTGTGCAAACCCCTTGAATCGACGTGGTAATCCATACGTGCTGGGGAACAGCAATAAAATCTGCTGACAGGTACAACGGAGACTTCGGAGAAGTGTTTGTTGTAAGGACATAGGTGCAGATCACAGTAGGATAGGTGAATACTTTTTTTGCATCAGTATTTCTTTTTTTCATCAATAAACAGCATTTTTTCAAATGCTTGACCACAAGGACAGTTGGAAAGATAAGACAAGCTTAAGTCTGACAAAGGTACCTATAACACTTGTGTAAGAGGTGAAGCAGTTCCTTTGCTTTCAGCTGGCCAGTGATCGGTGTGAGGAAGCCTAGCTCCTCCAGTTAGCTGTGCTGCAGGGACACCCCCTGCTACTCTCCTCTCACTAGGTATAAATAACTCAGTCCTTTCTGAAGACACAAACGTCCCTGCACTCGAACCGGGGGAGTACAGCAAAGAAATCCTCCCCAGCACCCCAGAAAAGGCGGGAGGGAAGGGAAACCCAAGCCAGAGTTTACTGAGAGAGTACCTTCCCTTGGGATCCACACCCGCCAGGCAGTGACCGGCCTTTGCAGGGCTCCTGCTGACAGCTTGCACCAGCAGTGCAAGGGCAGACTGAAAACACTGCACGCTTCGCAAAGGGTTGAATTCAGCAGCAGAGCTCTGCTGGCCTTGAGCAGCTCTGAAGTTTGCCCAGCTCTGGCTCGGAACCTGCAGGAATTCCCATGGCATCCATCCGCCCCTAAAAGCGAAAGCCATTAGCGGTTCTTCTGCTCCAGAGTGGCTATTTCACTGCAGACAGCTCCTGCTGTGCAAAGGCTCCTATACCACCTTGTACTCCACGCACAAGTGAGGCTGGATTCGGGAGATTGCCACATCACCGACTGCTGAGGTTTCTGACCTTCCTTCAGTTACTTACTGGGGTTGCACTCAGCCCTGCGTTTTCTATTCTGAGCAGCTGGTGATCTCAAAGCTATTCTACAGGAAAGCAAGGACATACCACACTCTTGCTCCTCCACACCCAGTTACTTTAACAGTTTGACAGATTATGAATCGTTTGATTAGTGAGTTTTGGGGTTTCTTCATATTGAATTTGGTTATCTGTGCTGCTCCAGTACAAAGGATTCCCTCTCCACACCTTCCCTGCCCTCATTTCGCAATGCTCTACCACCAGGGAGCTGGGAGGTGCCTTGTAAGGGGGTAGAGAACGCTGGGAAAGTTTATCTGTGAACACCCCGTAGCAAGTGTTTGCACCAGACTCTACTGCAATAAGGATTTCAGCCAGCTGCTCACAGCAGTGATGATGATCAGAATACTTAGCACGGCTGGAAAAGCAAAGGCTACACAAGACTCTTGTCTTCTAAAACTGCCCAGTGCAATTTCAACACTTGGAGGTTACTAAGAACAAGAATTATCTATTATCCCAAGCTTCCACTTCTTCTCCCAAAGACAGGATGAGTGGAACCGACTGGCAGCACTGGGATTCACACAGAGTCACTCTCGTGCAAAGGACTCTTTGGAGGGGAGTCTGGGGGGTTTCCATGCAGGAAAGTCTACTGCAAGCTGAGGCCTTTACTAAACTGGCTGGGCTGCCTGCAGAGGAGGAGGGAAAAGGGATTAGCATATATTACATTATAATGTCTTCTAAAAATTTAATGTACACATTATTTTTACATCCCAGAGGAGAAATTAGTCTGGATTTTTGTTTGAAGCTGATGGAATTTGATGTTATTTCCTGCTCAATTTTATGGTAGCTTTACTCTTTAGTTATAGAGATGTAAACCACCAGCAGCACACTGTCAACACGCTACTCGAAGCAATAGTCGGAACAAATATTTTACAAGCCAACTATACTTTGAAATGTTTTCGCTTCTTTCCTGTCTCAGATTAATGACTCACTTCTTTATGAAGCAGAAAAGGGTGAGAAAATTACACATTTTTTTCACCAATTAACAGGAAGTAACTATATAAATGAAATAACACTACTATATCCTGCTTCATCCTGTTCGCTGTGCTTCGGCAGCTGGCCTTCTCGATGCTGAATTAGATACTAAAGTCATTTGCTGATATTTCTTCTGTCCTCACCTTTCCTTCCCATTCTTTTTCTCCCAATGGATGACCAGTAGAAATCGGTTCACTCTTTGGGTCTGTCTGTGCTTTTGCTTCTCTACTGCACGCTGCTGTCTACCAGCATGGTAACTGGTGCTAGGGACTGCTGTGATCTGGACACTTACTTGCTAGGAATCAGAAGCTTGATCTAATTCCACTGCATGCCTCTTTAGGACTGCATTTTACTTTGCAAGTGAAATCCCTATTCCCAAACTTGACGTGTTGTTCAAATACATCATCCCAGGACATTTGAGTCAATAATGAAGTTTCATTTTAATTGCAGGAACTTTACAGTTTTGCTTTCAGTGATATAATAAATAGGATCACTTGGAGCACTGAGATGTTTTACTGATAGCTTTCAGCATTTGTGCTGAGGGTCTCTAGGCTCTCATACGAATTGGAGCTTTACATAAAAAAGCTGCTGTCATGAACATAACTGCAGACACCATGTACTCTTTCAATAAATTAACACTCCACTTTCTTTGTGTATTGCCAAAACAAATCCCAAATCCACGACAGATATAGTTAGGGTCTCCAAGGATAAATCAGTTCAGATCTTCCGAGAGGCATACAATGGCTCTGCACCTTCCAAATAAATAAAGAATACTTCAATATTAAGGCAAATAGATGGAAAACATTCACCACACACAACTAAATGAACATTTTAGAGCTGGACAATGAAAGGGTATCCACCCTGCAGAGGAAGAACGCCACTGCCCTTTCCTCTACCAGGCACTTCCACCACGACAGAGAGTAAAATTCTCCTGATGTATCACAACAACAGCCAATTGTTTGGCAGGCACGGTTTGCCCCTTTAGAAGGAGGCAATGTGTATGGCTCCCAGTGTTTATAGCACTGGTGGGACACACAGAGTGATTGCATGTGTGCAGGAAGGAGGTATTGTGCTTTGCAGCAAATTTTACCCAGTTGTTTGAGAAACAGTCTTACTGTGAGGTTCTCTCGCTGAGAAGTACAATGCCCCAGGATTGCTCCAGTTCATTCTGTAATCAAGCTGGAGACCAACTTCACTTCATTCATAGTCATGAGATCCTTGATTTCATTCATGATGCTCCCATGCAATGGAAAGGAAAGTAGCAGTGGAGGGGCAGACCATTGCCAGATGGATAAATGCAGGTAAGTGCCCTGGTCTCCACTACAGCTATGTGATTTCAAGGGGTTTTCCATGATCTTAGCAGTCAGAGATTTGCACCAAACCCAAAGGATACTATAACATAACTGGGAAAAGGCATTTTCATAAACATTCCCCTCTAGGAAAAGCATCTCCACCATGTGGATTCATCTGTCTTGGAGTTGGAGGAATTGATTTAAAACAGCTAGTAACACAAGGGCAAGCCTGAGGTTGGCAGGGGGGAGAGGAATGCGAGAGAATAAAGACAGGGGGTAATTTGAGAAAAGGAAACAAGATCAAATTTTAAGTATTAAATTCCTTCACCAGAAATTCACTACCATTCAAGACCATTGCTAAGTAATAAATACCAAGCTGGCTGGATTCCAGTAAGCTGCACTCTGGCAGATGAGCCCAAAACATTCTGACAAACATTCTTTCTGAAAAAAAAATCCCAAATAATTCACACTAATAATATTTTTCACAGACAGTGACTGTGGTTACTTTGGCCACCTAAATTAACCAAGAACATTTCTACAAGAAAGCAGGAGAGATGCTACCAAGGAAGGTGACTATCCTGGTGATATCTTGGTCTAGACAAAAGCACAGAGACATGAAGGGTTGTGGAAGTGCCATGCAGATATCAGCCAGTGATGACCGGAGTGCACTGGTGCTGGCACAGCTCAGGGGGTTGTGCCAGGCTGACCACAGACAGGCAGAGGCAGGGACTGCTGCCACTTGCAATACACCGAGGCCAAGAGAGTCCCACACATGTGATAGAAATGTTTACAGTGAACACTGATCGATCGAGAGTGAAGCTCATGAGGCAATCTTTTGCTTACCGGGATCATTAATAGTTTCACTTTCCTGTGTCAGCCACAAGAATGTGTAGGGGCTGAGTATCTTCACCTACCCCTCTGTCAACTTATGGTGTAACGTGCTAGCAGCTGCACACTACTATTGCTGTCTGGCTCCCTTCCGAGAGGAGCAAATACCAGCCCCAGTCATACCTACTTAGAGAGATGCTTTCTGTGATACCAGAGTGAAACACTTTAGCAGTAGGAACAGCCCAAGCCAGCAACCATACCAAATCCCTCGGAGGCTCTGGCAGGAAGCCAAACAAACCCTCCAGAGGCAGCACGTGGCCTAAGCTGACGTAACACAGCAGTGCTGCTGAAAGAACTATCCTGCTGCCTGCCAGGCTCCCTACACCTCCCTCCTGGGCACTGGCATGAGGGTGCGGTGAAAAGGATCACTGGTTTCAGATGGGTCACCCTTTACTTTTATTCATTTGCTTGCTCCTTGGTTTTGCCTGGTTAATTGTAACTCAGATCAATTCCCTGAACTGGTTTGGTGCTTGGCCATGGAAACAGCTGAGTAAGCAGAGAAGGTGCCATGGGAGTGAACTGGGAGGGACTGAGGAAACCAGGAAGATTTCTCCTTTCAGGAGCAGTGTTTTCTTATCCTGCCTTAAACTGTGAAAGGGTGGTCCAGACCATTCTTCTTTTAATGTAAAAGTACAAAAAGTAGGAGTGCCAGTTCTTTGGCTAAGGGGCCTGGAGAGCCCACAGCCAACACCTGCATCATGTAATGATGCAGGAAACTAAAAAGGACCTGGCTTAGGAAGATTTCAGTTCCTTTAATTAACCATAATTCTGTTGTTAGTTGATTCATATGTAAAATAAGTCTCCTGCAACCACACCTCCTGATTGAACTCCTGTCAGTAACCTTTCTTCCCCAGGTGTTCCTCGTGTGAACAACCGAGGTGACCAAGGTACCACTTCAGGTGCATTCAGACAGCACGTTCGCATTGCCTGCACTTCCCATGTTGTTTTCAAGTGGGTATCTTGCCAGTCCTGGCAAATAGAATATGAAATGTCACCTTTCACAACTAGCTACAGCACTTCAGGAGAGCAGGATGAGAATGTACACATCCCATAGACTGTTAATAGGCACTGCAAATATACAGTTTAAAACATACAGCCCTCGTTTCCCCCTGATTTGGGGAACCTGCAGCCCAGCACATCTGCCCCTCATTAAAATGATCTGTGTTGTCCAGCTTTACTGAATGATGAGAGTTTTTGAACGATTCATAGTGCAGGATAGAAGAGATTATGTTTTTGTTAGATGAAGATAATCTGCAGCTAGATGAGGTAAGTTAATTTGCATTCATAATAAAACAACTGTGATGATTTGGAGTAGCAAGGATGGTCCTGGATGGAGTGTGAGAAGACAGAGGCAGCTCAAGGCATGCACCAGGTGGTCAGGGGAGGTGATTCTTGAGAACTGTGGACTAAGAAATGAGTATTTTAGACCCAGACTAAGGAAAATGCTGCAAAAAGGCTGTTCCTCCAGAATTACTGATTGCCTGAGAATGGACCAGTGATCTGGCCAAGAACAGTGGAGTATAACACTGTATAATTAGTTAGGTACTGATTAGAGCTCATGTTTAAATTTCTCTGTCAATAAAAATCTCTGCTTAAGTAAATGGGTTTGATTTTAATTTCTTCTTGGCTGTCAGGAACTGAGCACACCTTTCATGGCGAGGTAAGAACATGGCCCACACAAACAGGGGTTCCCAAAGCCAAGCTTGCAAAGACATCAGTGATTAAAGCCCTTCACAGTTCCTACTGTAGCAGCACAACTATGAACACCCCTCTCTCACATGTCTGGCTTGGCCTCTCATCATCAATGCAAAAACCACGCTAATATCTTCATACAAGTCAGTCCTGCAGGATTTATTGGACTGATTTTTCAGGGGAAGGTAAATAAATCATCAAGATAACTTTCTGATAAATATGTATTAAAGTTCCCCATAGTGATAATGCAAAACCATTTGCCATGGAAATCAAATTCTTAATAATAAATTACCCGACACATCTGCTTCCTGGGTAAACAATTTCTGTCAAAGAGAGAGCAGCTGCCTTGGCATAGTAAAGGATGACAAATACTCAGCTCCTTAATACCAAGTTCAGTTCAGTGACATTACAGAAAGAGTATTTCAGAAAATCTATGAGAAAAACTGTCAAACACTCAACAAAGAACGCAGAAATTATGGCAAAGATGCAAGAATTATCATTACAGAAAAAAAAAAAAAGATAATTGTGCTGGTCAGATTGTGGAATCGTTTGTAATCCTGGAGATAAGGGTGATACAGTGATCACCTTGATGTATCTGAATCAGCTCCCATGAAGTCAGCACCACTCCTCCTTCCACTGCGGAGTTACGCAGAGCGATTTCTGTTCAGGCTTGCACCAGCACGTCAAAGAACCTGCTACTGTGCTGAGACACACGGAACAGGGGTGCACTTATCCACATTTAGAAGGGACCGGAACAAAAGTGTTTCACATTAAGCCACATTAAAATCCCATCATGTGAGATATGTGACTTTGCTCCTCCAAGATCCCACTTCCAGGAGTAAGAATATATTGCTAGGAAGAATTGGTTAAAAACATGCTAAGAAAATAAGTAATATCACATATATAAGGAAAAGGTAACGCTGCCAGTAGAATAGAAAGATGTTCATGTGCCAGGCTAATCATAAAATGGTTTGTTAATATTTTAGCTCACCTGAGCTATCAGATTGCTAAGTAGCTAAGTAGTTGAAAGGAAGGCAAGAGCAGGAAAAAAGAAAGAAGAAAAAAGGAAGGAGGACATCTGGAGGTATAGGTTTCTAGAGACAGACACATACAGCAACTCCTGTAGACACAACACATGGATTGTGACCCGTGTCTTAGAGAGGTGCTGAGAAGTCACGACGGTTACTATTTCTCTTTGCTCAGTGCTCTGTTCTGGTGAGCACTGAACGCTGCTGGTGTCTGTATTTAATTCCTGTATTTACTTGTCTACAATCCATCTCTGGCTGAACACAGAGATGCCTTTTTGCCGTCTTCTAGTAAAACTGGAAAGCGTTCATTCGTCCTCAGAAGTTCCAGTGTGACTTTATTAAAAAGGCAGGCCTATTGAATCTGGCATACATTCCGTAGAAAGAAATTGAGCAAAGCAAAATCTAAGCTATTTAATCTCAGATACTTAACAGCAAAAGCTTTCTGCAACTGGTATTGGGTGAGAAGGAAGCTCCCAAACAAAGCACAGCTGCCGAGCTTTGTATTCACCTGCACAAAGGCAACAGCAAACATACTGCAAGAGACTATTCTGCCTTGGAATTGAAATGGGTGAGCTGGGTCTAATGGGCCTCTTTCATTACTCTTAGCTATCTTCAACTAAGCAAATATATAAAAGGCTTTTACAGTTTTAAGAGGGTAATAATTTAAAGGCAAAGAGAATTCAGGAGAAGCGTACTTTTTTTTTTCCCCCTCTTCTTGCAGCTTCCAGACAGTAACACAAAACATGAAGCTGAACTATTTTAACTAAAGGAAAGAATGTGAGAATTTTACACAAGGATTAAAATGCAGCCAAGAAAAAAACCCCTTCATCTCACCATTAACAATAAAATGCTAGAGAGGGCATCGTCGTTAGGGACTTGTTTGTCAAACAATAAATCTGAAGCAACTTACTAAATGAGTTCTCCAGGGAGTCCTCTCTAGATTTGTTACATTAGTGCTAACAATGCTACTACAGTAAACATTCAACTGATGTTCGTTATATTGCATCTCTGTAATGATTTTTCTGCTCTTTTCCAATGACAAGACTTAATCTGCTCTACGCATAAAGTTTCAGTTACAAAAAAGGTGTTATTATTTGATAAAATAGCATTTCAGAGCCAAATTCTCCTCTTTCTCGTTCACAAAAAGTTTCATTCCTGCATCTCAGAGGAAAATTCAGCCCATAGTTTAGTTTTATGCATTCAAAATACTCTCTAACAAGGCATATAGTTAAAAACCATGAGTTTTGCTTGATTAGAGCTAAGCATGGATAGAGATCAACATCAGCATTTACTATAACACCTTCGGGAGGGTGCTTTCGAAGTCTTCTACAAATGTGAGTTACTTTCACCTCCCAGCCCTGTGTGGCAAAGAAGGAAATTGCCGCCAAGAGCCTAAAACACAAATAAATCCCTATTAAGTAGGTCAGCTAAAGGTGCAAACCAGTAAAGGTTGTGTCTGAAACGGAGAAATGCTAGGCTTTTGGATCTGTGTAAGTACAATCCAAGGTGCACCAAGTCCAAAGAAGAACACTCACACTCGAAATCCGCAGCTACGTTAGAAAAAGTCACCCGCGTGTGCTCTGATCAGGGTCACTTATCACAACCTTCACAGCATGAGGACAAGAAAGTGCCGCCCTGATTGCCAGTCTCTAATGGCGACCCACAATCAAACGTGTCAAGAAGGAGAACCCCACAGCTCATTAACAGCTTTGAAACGCTTATCCTTGAGGAAGGACTCAAAGTCTTACGTGCATTTACTTTTGGGGAAGAGTTAAAAAAAAAAAACAACTGAAGAGGAACTAAAAGGTGTTTTTATTGAATGTGTTCGGAAGGGAGACTGGCAGAAATGGGTGTCCAAATCGTGAGGGTCTCCCCAGCACCCAACAGAACACACAGACACCTCTCGCAGAGCAGGCAACGTCGGCGAGGAAAAATTAAATATACCCACATGAGCTGAGGCTGAAGGAGCAAAAGCTTAGTGCTAAATAGCGTATCTTTTGAGTTAGATGGGGCAGACGCTCCCGTTTATTCCACCATACACACACCAGCCCTCCCGCCCCACACACCCCAGGCCCTTCCCAAGGACTTGTGCAAACAACGACGCAAACATCTTTTGAGAGCTACTCAGCATGCAAAAATACAGATAAACCAGAGAGTGTCCCTGATTAATAAAGTTACGAGGTGTTTTTTGGGAAGGGGCTGAGCCGAGTCCACCACTTCTGCGCAGGGAGGGGTTCTGGGTGCACGCCCGCTCATTTGCCGTGGGCCGCTCTGGCGACATCGGCTGCCCGCCCGGTTTACACGACTTTAGGCTGTTTCGTTGCTGACTCTGAAGTTCGCGCTGTCACAGTCGCCTGTCGCGACAGGCGAGGGGACCGGTCTCGCGGCGCGGCGCGGCCCGGCCCATCTCGCGCTTCCCGCCCTTCCCGGCCCGGCCGCTGCCCCTCAGCGGCTCCCGGCGCAGTCCCCGCCCGCAGCCCGGCCCGCCCGCCGCGGAGATCTGCCCGGGGTGGGAAGGTGCAGCTGCCATCGCCACAGCCGAAGGCGTGGCGGCTCCGGCGGGGTGGGGTTTGCCGTCTCCACCTCCCTCTCCTCCTCCCGCCCTCGCTCCCTCCGTCATGGCGGCCCCGGCCCTGACCTTCGTCCGGAGGCTGTGCTGGCGGCCGCTCTGCGAAATAAGGTGAGCTCCGAGCTGGGGGCACTGGCGCCGTCCTGACCCGGGGGAACACCGCTCTGCTCCGCTCCGCTCCGCCGCTGCGTCCCCGCCGCGCTCCCGGGGTGAGTGAGTGAGTGGGCGGCCGCGGGCCCTGCGAGCCGCCTGCCCCCGGCCCCCCGCTGCCGGCTCTGCCCGGCGGGGCCTCCGCACAGCGCGGGTCGGGGCGGCGGCAGAAGGAGGCCGGGGTCAGGCAAAGTGCCGTGGGATCAGGGGAAGTCCGGCCGTGGCCTCGGGCCTGGGCGCTCCCATCTCCCTCCTGCCGCGGCCCGGTGTGGAGAGCAGGTGCCCTGCCGCCTGTGCCGCTCGGTGCTGGGTCGGTTCTCGCTGCATGGCCCATACGTACGCGGTGAATGTGCGGGAGCAGGCGGTGCTGTCACCCTCAGATCTGGGAGGTCGCTTTTCTCAGCACTGGGGAGGCTGCCCTGGAATCCTGGGGTCAGTTCTGGGCCCCTCACTCCCAGAAGGACATTGAGGGGCTGGAGCGTGGCCAGAGAAGGGCAACGGAGCTGGGGAAGGGGCT